>PVJS01020669.1:0-32342 GCA_004027185.1 Glis glis | reverse complement strand
ACATTTTAGGGATTAAATTGGTTAGTAAAATGAAAGCACACTTGTAATCCCAGTACTTTGGGAGGCAGAGACCGGAGGATCCGGGTTCGCGGCCAGCCTCAGCTCTCTCTCTCTCTCTCTCTCTCTCTCTCTACCTAGTGAGGCCCTCCGCAACTTCATGAGACCTGGTTTCAAAATAAAGTATAAAAAAATAGGGCCGGGGGTGTAGCGCAGAGGTAGAATGCCCCTGGGTTCAATCCCCGGTACCGCAAAAAAAAAGAATGCACTAACGGTAGGATAGCGCTAATCCAAACATCAAGTGTCCCAGCAAGGCCTTTATGACATTAGTGTAAACATCAACCCCTCTTCTTCCCAGTCTGTGTACCTCAGAGTCTAATAAATGACTCTGTGACAGAAAATTGCAGTCACTTAATTCCTTCTTAATATTTAAGCACATTTTTAAGAGGTTTCACCATCTCATTTAAGTTCAAGTAGCTGGGAAATATTTTTAATCCTTTTTTTTTCAGAGTTTTCACAGTCCCCACAGATCTATGATATGGATGGTGATAATCATTGAAAGTCTGCCCACCAAATACAAATGGTCTACTATTAATTCCTTTTGTAATCGGTTGGGACAAAAATAGAACCTCATTTCTCAATCCTTGAAATACTGAAACCCGAGTGAGTCAGGGTGATTTCAGCATTGCTGAGCTCCCCCAAAGATATCTGGCTGAGGTTCTGCACCTTGTGTGCACCTGAAATTCACCTGGGGCCTTTTAAGACTCTTGATGTTCTGGCTCCACTCCACATCAATTAAATCATCCTTCTCTGGGCACAGGACCGGGCTTCAGTATGTTCAAGCTCCAATGCTAATGGTAGGAAGAATTTAGAACCACAAGGTAACACAGGATTTAATGAGCAACTCCTAATTTTAACTGATTTTCAGGGATCTCTTTTATTTTACATCTTTGAGCATACAACAGGCATAAGACTAGACCCCATCAATATATCAGACAGCATCCTAGACTTGGGACTTTTAATTTAATGGTTTTTGTGGAGTTTTTTAATTAGAAGGAAAGACAACAAGATAAACTATATGCCTCCAGCAAGGTTTCAGTTTCTTCATGTTTTCCTAGTCTACAGTTAATATTAACCTAAAAATCTCCCAAACTCTCTTTCTTATAATTGATGAAATAAAAGTCTGTCGATAAATACTCCAATAGTCTCATTTAAAGAAAAACACTTGTCACATTCCACACGGAGAATTTTGACCAAACAATGAAGCCACAAGAATAAAAGGCAGAACACACTTGATAAGAGTATCAACTTGAGCTCGTAACATGCCGCAGAATTCCAATGTCAGCATTTTTCTACCCAAAACAATTTTTAAAACCTCTACAACCACAAGAAAATTTCACTGATGTGAACAAAAGGAATAAAATTTGAGTTCAAATTTATACAAATAACTTCATATTTCCAATCATCTTCTTGGGATGTTTCTCTATCCCCAACCCCTTTACTTCAAAATAGAATCCCTGAAAAGATTTACTTTTGGTAGAGAGATGGCCCCTACCAAAAAACAAAAACAAAAACAAAAACAAAAAAACAAAGATGAAAAATGAATCCACAGGAGCTTCTATAGTTGGGAGCTCAGAGAGAAATCTACCAAAAATTATGCTTAAAATCTTATTTTTCAGAAGGGAAAGAGTTCTGTGAAGGTTCCCTCTCTCT
Organism: Glis glis; assembly: GCA_004027185.1. NCBI lineage: Eukaryota > Metazoa > Chordata > Mammalia > Rodentia > Gliridae > Glis > Glis glis. The sequence goes on along the minus strand of PVJS01020669.1, from coordinate 30,632 downwards.
CCCCTTTTCTATTTCCTTTCATGTCTCATGCAGCATTCCTAAGATTTCAATATAGATACACATGTACTATTAAATAACAGCCAGTAGAGGGTCAGCTTCCACTTAACACCAGTCCTGGCTCTTAAGATCCTGTTTGGAACCATCTCAAAACTCTGTTTTCATAGGCAACTTAAAGTGCTCTTTTATAAGCATTTGTAGCTCAGTAGCATTAATTCCATTTCCAAACTTTTAACGTAAGAAGAAATGGGAAACTAACCTAACTAGTTCTATTTATTTAGTAATTTGCCAAACTAGTACTATCAACTGCACTGTCTCCACCCAGCTCTCCACAAGAATCCAGGGCCTGGACCTCTTTATCAGATACGCTCACAGATGGAGATCTTGAAAACATACTTTATGCTACACCTAACAGTTCTGATGTGGAGGGGCTGTTTCTTTGAATCTTGCAGACATTTTGTACCAGCTTCCCTTTGCGGATGTTTCTCCTACACTTTCTGCGTGGGAGCTTTGCTTCTCCCCCTCAGTTTCCTCTAAGGTCACGAAAAGTGTGTGTCTTCCAGGTTGAGAAATCTGAACCTCAGATCCTAGTGTTTGTTTCTGTCTGTTTCTGCTTCCTTCTCTTCCTAGTTGGTCGCTAGATGAGCTTTCTGTTTTGTTTTGGTATCGAGGCAAGTTTCCTTCCACAGCCAGCTTTGTTCATCTGTCTCCCTCATGCTCCAACCTCCCCGGCTCAAGACACACCAAGAGCTTTTCTTTTTCTCATATTACAATAGCAATGAAGTGACCCAAAGTTTTAAAGAATGGCTGTGATTTAAGCCCCTGCATGTGCTGACCAAGCTACTCTATAAAATCAACAATATATATATTTTAAGGGGTAGGGACTCGCTAATAAATACTTGGGGGGAGGACCAGCAACATTTTTCCCTTTCTTCTACAGAAGTAATCTGTAGAAAAAAATGTACAATATCATCTTAAGCTACCTACTAAAATTGAGCTTACTTATGGTATATAGTGGTAAAGGCATACAAATTCTATTCTTTTATGATCACAGCTATGTGAGAAAACACCAGCAGAAAATACATCCAAATTTAATAGAAGCTGTCTTTGGGTAGAGAATTATAAAGATGTTTTTCTTTTTTTCCTACTCTTTCTTTTTCCTACTTTTTTCCCCTTTTGTCCTACTTTTTTTCTACTCTTTCTATAATTTTCAATCTTTCTACTGTGAATATTTATCATTTTTATAATTATAAAAGACTCAATTATTTTTTTTTCCCAAAAGGCTCACACAGCAAGAGGCTGTTTAAAATCTTCTCTGGCACTCACATCAAGCCACTGTCTGGCAGCCAGACCTGCAACAGCAGATGTGTCATTGCTTCATGCCAGAGCTCTGAGGTGTCGAGACTCCCCAAGTAAAGAGACCACAGCCAGCCAGTCCTATCCCCACCCCCCACCCCCTTCCCCTTGGGGAAAGTCAAAACACGCTCACATCGTTCTTGTTTTGTTATGTTGGTCTCACCAATCCTTCATTTTTTCCATTTAAACAGTCACATGATATACAACTTCAGCCAAATAAACTTTATGTAACCTTGAGTCCAATGCAGACCATGGGTAATAAATTATTGCAGAAAATCAGCTTCAGTGTGAGAGTCACTACATCAGGTCTGTCACCACAACCTCACTCACACTCTGGAATACCCCTTGCTGAGAGAGTAGGACCATCACCTTCTAGAAGCTTCTGCAATTCACCAGAGACACTGCCATTGCAGTCCACAAGCAGAAACTTAACTTTTAACTGGAAATCTCAATTTCTAATCAAAGCCACACAGTGCCCTTTTTCAATATCCAACCTTTTAGAGGAGTTTGTGAGACAGCGACTAATGGAGGCTTTGACAGCCTTGCTGATTCAGAAGGCTGATGCATCTTGGTTTGCTACTGGGATTCCTCCGATATGGCAGCTGAAGCTCACCACCCACTGCATTCCCCACAGGCTGTCCCCTGGCTCCTGCTAGATGGTCACTCCCCTCCTCCATGGTACAGCAACTGTTGCTGACCACTATTGCTCTTAGCTCTGTGTAAAGTTTTGACCTTATTTTTAATCACATTCAGTCCTGTTGACTTGAGCCAAATGGACCCTTTGTTCCTTCTTTCCTTCAGCATTGACCCACGTCATTTCATCTCCCTCCTTTTCTTCCATTGCCTCATAATGCTTTGTCCTGTCTCCCATACTAGCTGCCCAGAATATAAAGAAGCCTCACTCTTCACTGTGACATCAAAGGATCAGATCCCAGCCCTTCAACGGATGATTCTCCCCTCTGAGCAAAACATCAGGCCCTTAGCGCATCCACAGAGAGCAGGATTGCACAAATGTCATCTACTGTCAACAACTTGCTGGGGTGGTTCTGGGGCATAGGTTTGGATGAGCTTACCAGCTACTACCCACTCAAGACATTATTCCTCTAATCAACACTTATTCAGAGTGTATAAACTAAGGGCCAGTGTGATTCTTGATGCTCTGAGGGGGTCAATAAGAATAACACAAAGGGAACTTCTTATGGTCTGCCCTGTCCAATATAATAAAATTACATTAAGCATTCAGTTCCTCAGTGACACTGGTCACACATTCCATGCTCAATAGATGTAGGTGGCCGGGTGTGGTGGCGCACGCTTGTAATCCCAGTACTTGGGAGGCGGAGACCGGAGGATCCGGGTTCGCGGCCAGCCTCAGCTACTTAGTGAGGCCCTCCGCCATTTTGTGAGACCCAGTTTCAAAATAAAGTATAAAAAATAGGGCCGGGGGTGTAGCTCAGAGGTAAAATGCCCCTGGGTTCAATCCTGGTACCGCAAAAAAAAAAAAAAATAGATGTAGGTGGCTGTTGGCTATTATTCCATTTAGCATGGCTAGAGAACATGTCCATCACTATAGAAAGTTCTACTGGAACAGCACCGATACAGTTTATGAGACCACAGTTCTCAGAGACTGGGTAAAATACAAGCACATACAGAATTCAAGAGTTTTAAAGCGGCCTCTGGGGAGAGGCATTTCCAATTCTAGCCTCTGGCTAACCACCTGACTATTACTCACTGCTTGCTGCCCCCTTCTCTGTTTCAGGAAGATTCCTTTAGTCTGTTGTTATCATTATCATTATTATTATTATTATTATTATTACTATTACTATTATTATTACTGCATAAAGTTGAGAGGCTTTTTTAATCTAAGAAATTCAAATGAACATCAGAGCAAATATCAGCACCAGAAGGGCTCATCCCTGCCCTTTCCATAGCCCTCTGGATTAATCCTTCATAACACTGCTCCTCAGACACAGTGATGTTATGGACCAAGTGCTCAGCTTGGTTCTAGATCTGGCTGCTGCAGCTTCTGCACCTCAAGACTTCTCACCCAGGTAGTAGTACACTAGTTGGAGAATGGAGTGCGTTTTTAAAGCCTAAACCTAAAATAATCCTACTATTTAACACTCTTCATGGCCAACTCTCACCCCCATAGCAATTTGTCTTGATAAACATTCTTCAAAGCTAGCATTCCCGGGGACATGATGCAATTGTAGATGAGATATCCTGGATGCACGAGTCACAGCTCTGCTCCCGGCTGGCTCTGGGGGCCACAACAGTCATCTACACGGAGATGTTTGCTTTCCTTTCTCCTTCCTCTGCCCCCCTTCTGGAAATAAATGAGTCCTCTTACCTTATGTGGCAGAAATATTAGAGGCGTGCTTATGGTTTAGTGCAGGTCAAAGTTTCTGTTCCAATTTTAGGAGCACCTCAGGCAGGGATATCAGGCAAAGCACCTCTGGCTTGTGGCCAGGCTACCATCAACACAGTCAACTGACGCTGCGGGCGCTTCCTCTTCGTCTCCTCTGCACAGCATGATTTCCCAACTGCTGTAACTGCTCTGTCCTGTGTCCGCCAAGCATGCCAGCCACACTCCCCCAGCTCTGGTGAGCCTCTGCATGACCTGGCTCACAGTGCCTCTGCATGTCACCCACCTTCACTATTCAACTCACCCTGGGCATTGTCTCAGTCTTTCTTGATCAAGCATCAACCTGAGCACTTGGCCACCCCACCTCCTCCTAAGACTGCTCTGCTCGCCTGTGCTTTCCAGGTGTGTGAGCTGCCTCAGCTTCACTGAACCTGAAGAAACTGACTGGGAAGGTTGGTGCACACCTGCATCACACTGAGCAGCCCCAGAGGTCTTCACAGACCATCCAGGTGCCCACACTGGGTACCTGCTGACAGCTCAAGTCACGCCTTCACCCCACAATAGCTTTGTTACACTCTGCTCACCTTTAAACAACTCAAGGGATAAATCTGGGGACTTGAATTAGCCTTGAGGAAATAGAAAATGCATGGGGAAGAGATTTGGAGAAGTGCTCCCATAGCTAGAATACTTGTGAGCGGATGAGAGTTACCAGGTCCATGGAAGGAACGACCGCCAGCCTGCCAAGGAAGCTCCTGGTCCCTCTGATTGGATACCCACATCAGACCCACACCCCACATGAGCATCTGGAGTAGATCACATGGGTTCATCTCCAAGGGTTACACTGGATGTCAACCAGAATAGCAGTACACTTGAGGACTCTAGGGCCAGGCAGAATGACATTCTGAGTCTCAATCCCATTGCTTATTCCCTGCCAGTGGGTTGGTTGCTTCCCTGAAACAAAGCTAGCAGTGCCTACTCCATAGGAATAACAGGTGACTATGACGAACACCAAGCCAGCATTTAGCAAGGCAAAACTACTCAGAAAAGGCTTTGATTGCTTTGTTGGTTTTTTAGATTGCAAATGGAGCCCAACCCTTAATGTCACAGTATCATGACTGGTGGTGAAAAGAAAATTACCTGGGTGGGTTTCAAGAAGCAGGCAAAGTTCTCAGGAAGGAATATTTTATATTAAATGTATTTTATTCTTGTCCACTGTATACCTGGTCAGTGATACACCAATGAGTGCAGAGAAAGCAATATTTTGGAACATACCCAAATCTAAGTTGTCCTGATCTTCGTGTTCATTCAGTTGATCCACCAGGTTTTTGACACACTGAAAAAGATAGTCAGGTGGGGTGGGTTTTTTTATTACATATGTGCTATATTTAATGTTTGTTTTTTATTTTTGCAAGCTAAAAATCAATTTTTGAAAACATCGGTAAAACCATATTACATGTATCACCTCATGTAAACAGAAAACTAGTTTGGTTTCTAATCAATATTATTTAGGCACTACAAATATGGAAAAGATCTGTCCCAAGCTGAAACACTTATCTGAAAGCTATACATAGATAAATCACATTATTGGCAAACATCCATAGATATAAAACTTCGAGTACAAATTTGTTTTGGAAAATGCATTCAATCATCTCGCATTTATAGCAACAACTCAGAAAGATAGCTAAATTTGGTCATAAAGTAGAAAGATTGAGAATTTGATAAAAGAAACTGAATTTCAAATTAGATTTCAAACACATTCCTGTTTATTTGTGGATATTTTTCTATTTTTATGACCACAAGATTTTTATTCTACTTTAACTCTGGATAGAAGTGCAAAGAAAAAAGTGAGCCAGGGAATTACTCATTACCTTTACATCCTCCTTTTCAGGCAGTGGTGAGTTACTGGACACCAAATTCTTCATCTCTGCAAAAGGAATAATTCTCATCAGGATCTGATGATTGGAGCTTTTGTTCATAAAAAATTAAAAAATGGAAGAAGAAAGAAAAAAGAAACACTAGATGACAAGTGTAACTGAGTTGCAGGGAGCCATCCGGAGAGCTAGCTAGGATTTTTTAGCTTAGGCTTCTTAAACATCATCTCTCCCCAGAGTAGACTGTCTGATCACCTGACTGCCCAGCCTCTGGTATTACTTGTGAGACTGAGATGTAAACAAGCCCAGGAGCTCTCAAAGGAAATCCTGGGGGGGAAAGAAGGATCATTAAACAAATAAATGCCCTTGATTCCAAAGGAAGGCTGTTCACAACCAAAGGCTCTTCAAAACAGCACAGACTGTGAGGACATGACTCGTACCCAGCTAGGGAAATCCCACACGTCTATTTCCTCAGCTACCACCGATCTCAGTGTCTCTGAAGAGCATAATTCATTCTAGAAGAGGTTTGGCTCTTCCTTGCACAATGCTGACAATGGGGTGCACTGAACAGCCCTCAGCTTTGGTCTCAGCCAGCCAAGGCCAGGCTGAGTGGTGACTGGCCACAGACAACCCTAGATGGCATCCGTCGGTAAAAGTTTTCCTAGAAACAATGATTGTCATGATGTTCTGGATAGACAGGAAGGTCTACGTAAGGGGGCATTTTTCTCTGGGCTTGACTGGTTGTCTTCCTAAATACTCAGTTGCCCAGAAATGAGAGCCACCCCTGTCAAAATAACCACCAGGAGCAAGTCTGGGCCTGGAGAAAATAAGTATTGACAATCCAAACAAGGAAATATGGCTGAAAACCTTTAACCTGAATTTGTATGAATATACAACATTGTGAGGCCCCAGGCTCTTTTCTGGAATCTCAGCTCCCAGGCCCCTATGGTCCTACTGGATGTTGAGCCTAGGGAGACCCCAGAGTTTTCCTGGCAAATGTGTTAACTAGACAGACCCTACTCTACTTTGCCTCTCCTGTTAATTTCAGTGGCCTATTGCCTCAAACCTCCAAGAGGATTTACTCAAGACCTTCTTATTGCCAGGAGTTTTCATTCATGTTTCTGTTTAGAAAAAAGGGTAAAAGCTTCATTTATGTGGCTTTCCATGACAAATCAGAATAAGGGGAACAAATGACAAAGACAGAGTAATAAATCATAAGGCAAGGATGGGACAGGGAAGCCACAATCCTACTTGTCATGTGTTTTTTTTTAATTTACTTAACAAAAACTTTGAAATTCTTTCATATGAAGTAATACTATATTTATACTCCAAAATAGTGTACCGCTCCTGAATTCATAATGCACATTAGCTTTTATTATAAAAAATTAAAAAGTAATAACCTCAATTTTGTGTGGTACTAACAAGAGTTCCCATCAGAGAATACCGAAGACAAAGCTGTAGTGGACACACAGCCTGGGCAGCTAGCTCCCCTTTCCAGCATCGCTGCCAGCCTTTAAATGCACATCCCACACACAGCCTCCAGGTGGCAGCAGAGGAACATTTGCATAAATGATGACCACCAGAAAGGACATAAATGTCAAAACCGCCAACCTCCCCCTTCAAGAGTCGGCTTTTAAGTGCCAATGTACAAAGCACAGGCTAAAGTTTAGTTCTTCATCCCACTGAGAGATGCAGAAAACTGATGTGAAGCACCTGCCATTATAGGTGCACAGCCAGGGTTGCATTTTGTTTTGAAACTCATGTGCCTACATCATAAAAATTGGAGAAACTGGCCAGGTGTGGTGGCGCACGCTTGTAATCCCAGTACTTGGGAGGCTGAGACCAGAGGATCCGGGTTCACAGCCAGCCTCAGCTACTTAGTGAGGCCCTCTGCAGCTTAGCAAGACCCTGTTTCAAAATAAAGAATAAAAAATAGGGTTGGGGGTGTAGCTCGGAGGTAGAATGCCTCTGGGTTCCATCCCCAGTACTGCAAAAAAAAAAAAAAATGGAGAAATTAACTCCATGTTCAAAAGAAGAAGGGAAGTATAACCAGAACCAAAGTTTCAACAGATATATCTGCAGTAGACATCAAGAGAATCAAACTTTGTCCATTATAGTATATTTCTTTAAAGCCATCTCAGACTATAAGCTCTTAAAAGACTGTCACACTGCATCTCTGAAGAAATCTATACATAGAGAATTTATTGAGAAGAATAGTACATTTTATTCCAGATTGTTTATGGAAAAGATGGTATATCTGTAATCTAGTTTGCAGTATCAAAGGACAGGTTCACACCTGGTAGTTCAGGTTCCAGATTCCTCACCATCCTACCCTGAAAGGGGTGGGATGAGCCCTCTTTTGCTGGTGAGCCCATCTTTGCACATTGCCATGTTTTTCCTTATAGTTCACTGTGATTTTTTTTCATTTTAGAGCAAACACTACAAAGCATATTAGACACGTTTCATAAAATGTATACTTCATTTTTAAGATAACATTTAAATTTATAAAGTCTCTATCCTGAAATTATTTTTTATAATGTCTATGACAATGTACAGACTCGGGATAATAACATATCTTTAATTAATCTAGGACTAAACAGAATTATATCTTAAAGCTTTCAAAGAATTTGGCACTCATTCTACCACAGTTTAATTAAATTGCTTCAGGAGAGTTTCTGCTAAATTAGTAGGATCCATTTACACTAACCCACTGAACCACCAAATGTTCAGTGCAATCAAACCACTCATTGCTATAGCAACCTTCAGCAGATAATGGTATCAGTAACTCTAGCTATTCTGTTTTCAAGGCCTATTAATCTTGCCTTCAAGGCCCACCCGGAAGGATGGATTACCCCTCTAAATCAGACTTACCAAACTTGATAAACATGGTTTTTTTTTACTGCCAAACTATAACAAGAGATAATCTCTAATACTTATGTTCACTAGTGACACAGCAAACAGGGTTTTATAATCAGGGTTAAGTAGCTCTAAGATTAATATCAATTTCTCATTAAGAAGATTTGCCAAAAAAAATCCTAACTCTGTGTACAAGTTTTACTGTCTCCTTTTGCAAAATGGAACCAGAGTCTAGAGTCAAGCAAAGAAAAAGCTTACACCAAAAATACAGGATGCTCCATACTTCTCTTTAATTGCCATTTGGCTGTTCCATCCGACTCCTCCCCCAGGAAGGAGGACTAGAAGAGTCCTAATCAAAGCCAGCCAGACCACCAGTGCTGCCTAGTCCACCCTTAGGTTCAACCATTCATAACCAAGTCCACACCTGGCTTAGATCTGCAGGGCAGCGTCAAGAGCACAGCTGGAAAACAATGGTCATGCTCTCCATTTGCTCTGCCTGCACTACAAATGCCAAGAAAATGCCCCGATGGTATTTAAAGTTGATCCCAGGTTCCCCTCTGACCATACATCGAGAGTAGTTCATGGTCTTTGAGTGAATGGTTTTCTCCTAATAGGCTGTGAAGTCCAGGAGGGCCGGGGCCAAACTGATTTTGACCCAGCACTTCTATCCCCTGTTTGGTACATACTAGGTGCTGAATAAATCCAATGCTTCTCTCCTCCACCTGTACCTACATGGCCCAAAATATATACAGCCGACCACACGTGGTGGATCATTAAGCCAGCTGTGGATCAGGACAGAGAAGAGAAAGTTGCTTGGTTTTTTGAATACCTAATCCAAACCAGCACTTCCAATACCAGCACTACTGTATTATAACTTCCAATACTAGCACTGTTTTATTACAACTAGCATTGTTTTGTTATCAATCAGATAGCAGAGCAAATTTCCCTTGTTCCTCCCACCCTTCCCGCTGTCAGGCCACAGCCACCCTCTGCCCTCCAGCTCTGCACTGATGTTTCACTGGAAAGCACTTCACCTCCACCTATTGCACAATGTTTTAACCCAGTGCTCATGGTCAACTCACAACTGCCAGCTAGAGAAAGTGGCAAAAGGCCGGGCGTGGTGGCGCATGCTTGTAATCCCAGTACTTTGGGAGGCAGAGACCGGAGGATCCGGGTTCGCAGCCAGCCTCAGCTCTCTTTCTCTCTCTCTGTCTCTCTCTGTCTCTCTCTCTCTCTCTCTCTCTACTTAGTGAGGCCCTCCACAACTTCGTGAGACCTGGTTTCAAAATAAAGTATAAAAAAATAGGGCCAGGGGCGTAGCACGGAGGTAGAACGCCCCTGGGTTCAATCCCCAGTACCGCAAAATAAAAAAAGAAGAAAGTGGCAAAGGGAATGAACACTCTTGATCCAGCAATGATTACAATGCTTTGCACGTCTGTTTCAACATCCCAATTGCTCCTTTTCCTAAAAGTGAGAATACTTAGGAGAACTTCCATTCTGCCTGCCCAGTGTAAATATGGACTGGGAGAAACAACAAGGCACTTATCTACTGAAATATCAAAAAGAGCCTTTTCACCCTAGAGTGCCAAGATTCCAGTCAATGTGACAAGCTCTGCCGGTCGTTACAGCTGCAAAAAAGATACCAAGATGAGAAAAGAAATCCCTGCCCTCATGCAACTCCCAAATGTGCTCTTTTGGAGTATAGTGTTTATGCTTATACTCTCAATTATTTTGGAAGAATTTAAGATATCTATTTGAAATACAGTTTTATAAATTTAAATTACTTTCAATACTTGTTTTAAGACACAAAAGTAATTGTTACAAGAAAACTTGAAAATATCAATATAATCACCATTGAATTAAATTTTGGCATATACCAAAATTATTTAAATATATATATATAATCTTTATTGAGGTATAATTCACATACTGTGCAATTCATCCATTTAACACATGTAGTTCAATTGGGTTTCGTATATTCAGAGCTATGCAACCATGGCCACAATCAATTTCAGAACATTTTCATCACCTCAACAAGAAACCCCACATCCATTATCTCATATCTCCCGAACCACCACCACCCACCTCCTGCAGCCCAGCCCTAGGTAACCACTAATCTGCTTCCTGTCTCCATGGATTTGCCTATTCTAGACATTTTATATAAATGGAATCACAAGATGTGGTCTTGTGTGACTGGCTTCTCTCACTTAGCATAATGATTTCAAGTTTTATCCATGTTGTAATACTGTATCGGTGCTTCCGTACTTGGGAGGCTGAGACAATAAGATCACAGATTCAAGACCAGCCTCAGCAACTTAGCAAGACTCTCAGTAACCTAGTGAGACCCTGTTTCAAAAGTAAAAAATGGGATAGGGCTGGGGGTGTAGCTCAGAGGTAGAATGCCTCTGGGTTCAATTCCTAGGTACTACAAAAAATAGTAATAAAAATAATGATCTCTATCTATCCATATGCATTCACACCACATGTTGTTTATTCCTCAGCTGATGGTCATTTCTGTGTTTCCACAACAATCCTGCTACGAACATTCATGCACAGGTTTTTATGTAGATATATGTTTTCATTTATCTTGAGTATATACCTAGGAGTGTAACTGAGTATATACCTAGAAGTGTATCATTGTTGTCATATGATAACTCTATGTTTAATATATCTTATATGGATTTTTACATCTCCTATGCACCCTCGCCCCATTAAATTTCAAAGTAAAGAATTGAGTTATGGGATAAAAAAGATACCCTCAGCCCCCAAATTTGGTTGCAATTATCAATTAAGCAAAAGCTCCAAGTCATTGTATTTCAAAGTGAAGTCAGGGCATGCTTTTCCTAATTTAATCAACTGCTTAAATAAGATGAGGCAAGTCATCTTTCAAAGATACAAAATTCGATTTTCTTTTAGAATTGCTTTCATGTCCCCAAGACTTCAAACTTGGGTTCTACTTCGATTCAAAAAAGGAACTAAATGTTTAGCTACATTTTCAGTTAAGCTCATTTCAACTCCATTAGAATCATTAGCTGAGTTTAATACTCGTCTCTTCTCCCCAGCCTGCTAATTTGACCCAGTTGGAAGACAGGCTCCGTATCAGATGTGAACCAAATTTGTTGCCTCTAGGTGAGCTCCGAGGAGCCTCTGAGCCAGGAGCTCACACAAATCAAATGATCTCTCGAGTTCTTTCCAGCTCAAACCATGATCCTTTAATTCTATGATGAACTGGGAGGTCAGGAAGAGAATGTTTATGTGTTTGTGAGAAAATGCTAATATTATTATAGTAATATACAAAATGAGCATCATATTAGCTTGATATCCTACCTTTATCATTAATCCTTTAACAGTAAAAGTTGTTCTTTACAGAAGAGGACTGGCAAAGTCAGTCTCTAAAGAAAATTTAGAAAAACCTAAACTGCTCTGTAAAATGAAAGAAATAACTACAAAGCACTTCCTGGGGGCTGCAAGGTATATTCTCCATGTATTTTTATAAATTTTTGACTTGTAATTACACATATTTAGGGGTCACAGTGTCACAATTTGATAGAAGTATACAATGTGTAATAGGTTCTCCATCATTTCTTTGTTTGGGGAGCCTACAAATTCCTCTCTTCCAGAGTTCATAAAATATATAAGTTGTTGTAAACGATAGTCACCTGCTATGCTGTAGAACACCAGAATTTATTCCTGCTGTGTAACTATATTGATACCCATTCTCCAACCTCCCTCCAGCTCCCCTCTCTCCCCTTCCCAGCTCTAGTGATCACTATTCTACTCTCTACTTCTCGGAGGCCAATGTCTTTAAACTTCTACCTATGACTGAATACATGTGGTATTTGTCTTTTTGTGCTTGATTTTAAAATTGTGTTGAAAATGCCCAAATCCCCTTCTTCTAGGTGAATGAGGCTAATCAAGGCCTTGGACAGATACTCCATGAGATGGGTATGACACAGTTGTGTCTTCAACTGAGTAATCACCCTGCAGAAGAGCTTCCCAAGTGCTGTCCTCAGTCCCCAACACGTCAGCGCACAGCTGTCCTGGCTTTCAGGACATAAAACTTCATAAAACATTGGAACCGCATGCAATAGTTCTAAAAAGCCCTGAGTTAGAGCATTTAAAATAAGAAATCTAGCTAGGCATAGTGGTGCATGCCTGTAATCCCAGTACTTGGGAGGCTGAGACAGGAGGACCGCAGGTTTGAAGACAGTCTCAGCAAGTAGTGAGACTCTCATCAACCTAGCTAGACCCTGTTTCCAAATAAAAATAAAATAGGGCTGGGGGTATAGCTCAGAGGTAGAATGCCCCTGGGTTCAATTCCCAGTGCCACAAAAATAAATAAAATAAAATAAGAAATCTACCAGCCTAGGTGTCCATCGACAGATGAATGGATTGTAAAATTATGGGATATACACACAATGAAATTCTACTCAGCCATAAAGAAGAAAAAATTATGTCATTTGCAGGGAAATGGAACTGGAGAATATTATGCTAAGTGAGATTAGTCTCACAAGAAGTGAAAGGTCTAATGTTTTCCCTCATACGTGGAAGCTAGAGAGAAATTGGGACACAGGAGGGACTCTTAGACAGAGGAGGAGAAACCCTAGTGGAGTGATGGAGGGGGCCTATGGGAGGGAGACTTCAATGGGCATGATGTACATACACAAATTTATCAATGCTAATCTCAATGTCATGCACTGGGAGGCTGAGGGAGTGGGGTGAGAGTTGGGGGGGCTTACCGAGTGCTATGTGCATGTATGTCTCTATCATTCTGAACTTCATCATGATGTATAACTACATGCACCAATAATTAAAAAACAAAATAAAAATAAATAAAATAAAAAATCTTGGGAAGGAAATTGGGTATAGATAAAAACCCTCTTGTTTCCCCATGTTTCATAGGAAAAATTTAAATAAGGAGAATCTACCACTCAACCCCCCTCTGCCTCTCACAAACCAAAGTACACAGGGAAGTGCTACAACCCTATCTAAAGAATGTTCAGTTGAAAACTTTGTTCACCTTCAGTCACTGTGACACAAATGGTCATGCCCTGGTATCTAAAAACATATACCTTTACCATTAAACTCATTAGCATATGTTGCTCTCAGAATTGGACCTCAGGTATTAAGTGTCCACCTTGTTAGATACTGGGCAAGGTGCTTTATCCATATTTTTTCATTTCAGTCTTACTATGAAGCATTAAATGACATCTCCACCTTTACCTCCACCACCACCACCTGCCGCCATTTTCCACAAAAGCAAACAACAGTCAACTGACATGCGTGGGTTGAAAAGCCCATTTATGGCAAAAAGTGAGGCCTTAGTAGAGTCTGCTTGTTGCTGGCATGTGTCATCAAGACAAGCCTGTGCACGCGGGTCACAAATCTCCCAGTCACAAGGACTTGAGACAGATTACCATTTGGAATGGAGCTCATTTTCAGGCAGATTCCAATGCTTAAACTTCTTCCATCACACAGAGGCTGGACCAGCAGTCCAAACACTAAATAGATTGATCCTCTGTTACATGAGGGTGGCTGGGATGCTGTGCGGTGGGTAAGAGGGTGGACTCCTAACCCCCCTTCTGACTGCCTGGGCAAGCTGTGTCACCTCAGACAAGTTACATAACCTCTTGGTGCTGCTGCTTCCTCCAGAATACAATGAAAAAGATTCCTGACTCCCCAAAATGTCCCTCCCCACAACCGTTGGTATGTGTGCTCCATGAGTGTACACACTTCACTCAGCTCACAACTGTATGCTCAGTGCTAGACCAGTGCCCAGCCCAGTGAAGCTACTAACAAATGCTCTGGGTAATGAATAAAAGTAAACTCCTTGAGAGCAGGGTGTTTTCTCTTTGCCTTTTTGTGGTTACTGCTGTATCACCAGCTCCTGGAACATAGCCTGATACAAAGTGGGCACTCAAGAAATATTTACTGCATGGATCAGTCAAAGCATCTACAGGATTCGTGTCCGCCTAGACTGTGTCATGTTTGGACCTGGGCCTCTCCTGCAATTCCACACAGAATCACATCTGAGCCTGCTGCCTCAGCCCTGAAGGAAATGACTTTGCCCTCTCTTTTGTGATTGGGACTCATGTTCCAATTCCCATTTCCTATTTCCTTGTTAATGAAAATATGGGAGGTAATTTATGGGGAGAAGCCAACTAAGTTACAGACGAGCAACACAAAAGTTGAGACAGCATATCATGCAGACAGTTTCTTTTAACTACAAAAGAATAAAAACAAAACTGGATTCATATAGTGGTAAGTGGTATTGTAATGGTTCTCAGCTTGCTTTATGGCCAATAGACTCTAGGCAGGCAGTGGCCTCCCAAAAAACATCTAATCAATGCACACTGTCTGCATATATAGAAATATTACACTGAATTCCATCAATATATAGATTTTAGTATGTGTTAATTTAAAAAAAGAGAATTGTAGCATGTTAGGAGGCATGGAGGGTCTTGAATATTCAAGATGTTCATATGTAGTTTGAAAAGTGCCTCCTGAATTTGTTCTACTGTAACATTACTAGACCAATGAATGCTGAGGACCCAGGTGACGGTGAGAAGGGATGAAGTGGGTCCCGAGAGGAGAGGTCAGGAGGGACGATGAGGAACAGCATCCTTCTCCAAAGTGCTTTCCACAGACCACATCCACGGGATATTGAGAACTACACAAAGGGGATTCTTGGGCCAACCGTTCAGTTGAAGGTCTGCTAGGTTAAACAAGGTTGCATATGTTCCCTGATTCTTGACTTATTAGAACCTATGGAACATTAAATCCATTCTGTATCTCCAACATAGAGTTTCATGTACAACATTTTCTACTGATATGGCCAAACAATTCTTATTTTTCAGAACATCTAAGATTAGTGTTCTGTAAACTATACTTTAGGAAATCCTAGAATAGAGAAATCAAATAAGGACAAGAAGTCAAGGGGGAAAATGGGCCCAGTTTGTAATAAAGTAATAAATACTAAAAATTAGCATATTAATCTGAGCATATTAAAAGTGAAATGACTTTAGGGCCATTTAATTCATTCCAGAAAACTTCCTTTGTTCTGCAAATGCAGTTATAATCATGAAATTATAAAAACATAATTAGTTCATAGGAATAATAATAAAATAATTTATCTCACTCACATAGACAGCAGAGTTAATTCCCAGGCTAAAGTTATTATGAACTGTAATGGCTATAGATAGAAGCTTAGAGTCTCTCCCTCTGCCAAATGCCCCATAAGGAACCGAAAAGCACAATCTACTAAAAAAGTCTTCTAGCAAATCTCAAAGAAAAAGTTTCCTTTAGGGCTGGGGTGAGGAAGTTTTTATGCTTATAATGTTTTGTTCTTCCCACTGAGTCTCTTATAGGCTCATAAAGGGCCCAAAACTAACCTGAATCTTTTCACTTTAGTTGAATACCGCCCTCTGCTGGAATGTAAACACAGTTCCTAATATTCTTCCTAGGGTAGATAAATACCAAAGTATTCTCTAGAAGTCCTATAAAATACACACATTAATCGTTTGGAGCTAGAGGGCCTGGATTTCTACCTGAATTCTTTTGGCTTGGTGACTTCAGTCCTCTTCCCTCAACTGCCCCATAGCTCCATCAAATTCCGCCTGTCTAAAACTGAGTACATTTTTTGGTGGCAGTCATCCTTCCTGTAAGGTCCATCCCACCTAGGAACACACCCAAAGATGGAGGAGTCGTCCTTCTCCCTCACCAATCAGACCTTGCACCTCCAGGACAGGACTTGGCTGTCCCTGTCTCCTATCTCATTCAACTCTTGCGGTGCAGTCCCTCTGCTGCATTAATCTCAGCTGCCCCCTGGCTGGTCCCCTGCCATCCACTTGGTCCCTCAAATCTATTCTCCATACACACACAAGAGTGATCTTTCTAAAACAATAGTCTAATCTAATTGCTTCAAACAGCTCCTAGAGCTATCAGGGAGGAGTTCCCGCTCTTTGCCTCTTGCATAAGGCCTGCCGATCTGCCTGCCTCTCAAGCCTGTGTTCCTAGTACCACCACCACCATCACTACACACACACACACACACACATACACACACACACACACACACACACACACGCACACACCTATACTCCAGGACTACAGAATGGTCTGCATGTTCCCCAGGGCATTATCTGTGTCAGGACTCTGTACTGCGTGTATTTCCACTGTCTGAAATTCCCGTGGCTCACAGCTCAAGGTCATCCTCTTCCAGGAAGCTTCCACAGACCACTACTCTGCACCATCACAGTCTGCAGCACACTCAGAGTGCCATTTGCAAATGACTTCTAAAGCACTTATCATACTCTTCTGGGAGAGCTTGTTTTCCTGCTCCCATTCCAAACTGTAAGTCCCTTAAGCACATGAACTCAAATTTTAAGTACTTATTTTTTGTAATTCTATTGGTGCATTATAGTCTCACACTGTAATATAGTTCATAGTGATAGTGACATACATGCACACAACACTTGGTGAGCTTTCCCACTTCATTTTGTTCTAAATTAATTTGAAGGAGGTTTACAAGGGAGGAAAGATATACAAGATGATCTAAAAAAATCAGAAGTTGACTTAAAAAAAAAACAAGGGTAGAGGCTTAAATAAGAAATAAGGGGCCAGGCGTGGTGGCGCACGCTTGTAATCCCAGTACTTTGGGAGGCGGAGACCGGAGGATCCAGGTTCGCGGCCAGCCTCAGCTCTCGCTCTGTCTCTCTCTCTGTCTGTCTGTCTCTCTCTCTCTCTCTCTCTCTCTCTCTCTCTCTCTCCTTAGTGAGGCCCTCCACAACCTCGTGAGACCCAGTTTCAAAATAAAGCATAAAAAATAGGGCCAGGGGTGTAGTGCAGAGGTAGAACGCCCCTGCGTTCAATCCCCGCTACCGCAAAAAAAAAAAAAAAAAAGAAATAAGGGTAGTATAAAATGTAGTCAGCAGTGCCCCAGGCATTTGCAATTGACAAGAAACTTAGCTTCATGGTTTTCATCAGCCAACTAGAAGTAAGGAATCTGATCAGTTAGAGTAGTAAAATCAGGCCAAGTGCTCAGGCGAAGCCAGCAGTCCCAACAAGAGACCAGGAAGAAGTTTCTCCTAGTGGTCTTCAAGGACAAAGCATGAAGTAATGCACCAACTCCTTGGGCAGGCAAGGAAAACTGTGGCTCCCTCAAGAAAGCTGGCAGCCTCACCCACAGAGAACAGCAAGGGCAACCCCACAGGGCCCGAGGATGTGGGGTGGGTAGGAAACTCGGATGATCAGGCTTAACCCAGGTGCCGAGTGGACGGGCCACACAGACTTCTAGCAACTCGCCACAAAAGCTCCTCCTCTGAGACTACTGTCTAACAAACACAGGGCAAAGAGTTTAAGATTACACTACCTGACAAATACTTGAAATGCAACCATTCTGTGATGCCAACTGAAAGCAGCATTGACGGTATTAACCAGCTGTTAACAATGGTAGGTAGAAACAAAGACCATGCCCGACTTTTCCTAACTACAGCATCTAGCCTGGTGATCTCCAGCCCTATCAGTCCAACATCCCTTTACATTAATAGATACTTCATAACGCTCCTTCACTATCCTATGTAACTCTACATCTCCAAATCTGTGGCCCTATCTTCACATAAAATTCCAAAAAACTGAAATCAATATAATACCCTAACTAAAATATGAAGCAAAAGGAAAGCAGCTGATAATAAGATACTATGTATTTCAACATACAGAAAGTTCTCCCTAGCCTCCCCTAGAAGCCACAGTAATGTGGTCAGATTGTTACTAGATTCTGTCTGGAAATCAGAATGCATTCCAGATAAGTACAGGAATGTATAAAAACAGAGGTAAGACTGCTTCTAAAATAAACCCTTGTATTTATTACTAGGACTACTATCAGAGCAGATTTGTATAGGGAAAGGGGAAAGGATGTGGACTTCAGGAATGCATGCCCTGAGAAACTGCCAAGATGACATGCCTGCAGGTGAGCTGGGTACTATGCACAAGGGTGGCACCAGCATGATTCTCTGCGCTATAATGTGGAGTTTCAGAATAGTGATCATGCATCATGAAGATATCTATGTGAACTCCCACCACTAGTAGAATTATGCATTTAGTTTTGGAATTGGCTGTATAAGGTGACTCTCAGTCACAGAGGGGTGCCTCATATCTTGATGAGCATCCAGCAGCCCTGGCCCCTCACCTCTAAATGCCAGTGGTGCTGCCCACACCTTGTGTCAACACACCTTCATAATTTCCAAAGCATCCCCTGGTCCACTGGCCCAGCCCAGAGGAGGAGCTCCACAAAAGTTGAATGAGCAAAAGAACAAATGATCAAGGGTAGGACTGAATGAATGAATGAATGAATGAATGAATAAATAAATAAATAAACCAAACTTTGGAATGAGGAGAATCTATGAATGTCTGGAGAGTGCTTAGAAGATCAGGAATCTGATCAGTACCTGGCCCAGCACCTGCAAACACCACTTTGGTGAACATTACTAGAATAGAAAGTGGAAACAGTCAGCTGCCTTTGACGCTGTCAGTGGACCCAGGGTTTTGTTGTATTCCATGACCTAAGAGTTTGCCTCCAAGCCTCTTGGTTCATGCCCTGCTTCACCATGTACTTTGACAGACTAGTTAGCTAGTTAGTCCTGCTACTTTCTGGGTTGCATAGGTTGGACAGGAGCATGTATACCTTCTTCAGTTTCTGCAGGTCGGCAGGGCACAGTTGGTCTTTCCTCTGGCCTGGTCTCTTGCTCAAGAGCCTAAGAAATAAAGGGAAAAAATACTGAAAACTATTTGAGGCTTCTGATATGCAACAAAGACAAAAATTACAATCGAGGATCTCAGAGCTGGAAATAGTGGGAAAGAAAGGTGTGGGTAAAACTGCTGGGAGAACACAGAGCCAGTGCCCCAGGAGAGAATTCAAAGAAACCCAGAGGCAGGGGCCAAAGCTGTTCCTGCTACCAATCCTTGACTGCTTCTGCAGGTCACAACAACCAGAAGGCCCTCAAGAATGTGATGCACGAAAGAGAAAGAGAGCAGAGAATCTTGAGGCCAGTAATAAGGGCCACTGGTTTATGCATCTGCCCACCAGGAGCAATCTACACATATACTCTAAGACACAAGGCTGTTGGAAGATTGGATATGAGGCCAGTAACACAATCACAGGGAGGAACCAGGATGACCAGGGTCAGAAAAGGATGCCTTGAGCTGCACGCTGGCACACACTGGTGCAGGCTGTCCCTGGCTCAAACAAAGTTGGTAAGCCTTCCAAAGGCCTTAGAGAAAAGCTGCCTTCTTGGGACCATCTGGATTTTCTTTTGAGACACATTCCCCATAGCCAGTGAAAATGTGAAGAAACACTGAATTACTTGTTGATGTGCCAAATGGTAAAACAGCCCAAAATTGCATTAGCACATGTTTCAAAATAAATCTTTGGCCTCCTTGGGTGGGTAACCGCACAACAGACACAGACCCCTGAATCCTGCCAGGCATGTTATTAAGCCTAGTGGATTGAGTGCCTCACTCTTTGACCATTTTAGATCAGCATCCTGAGGCCAGAGCAAAAAGAACATGAAAATACACACAATTTGCTGAGCCACAAAGGAGCAGGGAGTATTTGGTCACTTGCCCCCATGGACTATTAACTGCCCCAGTCCTCCCTCCAGGACATAGTGTTCTTCTCTCTTCCAGGGCCCCTATGGAATTAAGGGAAAAACCAGGCAGGTCTGTACTGGGACTTACCGAGGAGGACCTGGGGCTAGAAGAGGGGTCACCATACAGTCTCAAGGCCTGAGACAACCACCTGCTCCATACATTTACCTGGGGTCAGACTTGACCTTGAACCCTGTGTCTTTCAATGATGGAAGTAGTCAAGCTTATGGGAGAAAACGGAAACCAGAGGATACTGGTTTCTGATCACAAAACAAAACTTGCAATAAAATACCGTATTTTTTTTTGGTAAATGGGATATGTGAAAAACTTAATTTTTATGAGTAATTTGGTATGCAACCATAGAAAATTTAATTTTCTAGTTGCCTTATTCATTGTGGCCCCATTGTAGAATTAAATTATCAGAATTCTGATTAATAGGAAAAGCTTTGTTGCAAGGAGATCATTTAAAAATGATTAAAAGGTACAGCTAAGATTTTGTCTATTCAGGGCTGGGGGTGTATAGTTCAACGGTAGAGAGTGTGTTTAGTACATGCAAGATCCTGGGTTCAATCCCTAGCACCAAACAAACAAAAAAAGATTTTGCTTATTCTTTCTTAATATCTGTCTTTACAATTTGATAGTTAGCACTTACCTGTCATTTTAACATTTATTACAAATTGTAATGCCACCACCAAAAACTGTAATATAAAGTGAAAAGGTAAAACCTTTACAACTCTGACTGGGTGTGGCTTCTGAAGGGGATTACCTAAAGGACTCTGGTGCCTGGCAAAGCAAGCTTGGGTTTCTGCAGCAAGGCTTTATTGCTATTGTTCTAGAGGGCTGCAAATAACTGAGCAGTGCATGTCCCCTTGGAAGAGACTAAGCATGGGTTGTAGTCCAGAGAGCTCCAACCAGCCACCCCACCTCAGATCAAAGTCATCGATAGCAGTTGCATAAAATTAGGCCTGTAGACATGTAAGATTCAATAAAGCATGAATACTCTATACATAATCTGTATGTAATCTCATATTTGTTCAAAGTTGTAAAGGTTTAGTACAGACAACCCATACAATTACCACTTGCTTACATTTAAAATCACACCTAACCAAGAATGATGTAGCACAAGCAACTTTAAGTTCAAGAATATTATAGGATCACGTTGTCAAGCAAGTCTGCATGAATGACTTTGGACGTTCGAAAGATTCTCAACCCTTTCTTCCCCTCCCCGCCCCCCTGCTCACCACCCAGTGAGACACTTGAGGTAGGAAGGAAAAAGAGGTATACTGAAGTTTGGGACTAAACACCATTGTGTCTTAACTGATTCATTTATCTAGTGTTTTTCATAAAATGAAAATCTCAAGAAAATGGAGATCCATCTTCATTGGTTTTTAGCATTAAGTCCACTACAATAAACCACTGGCATAGCCAGGCGTATTCATCATAAATCTTCCCCAAATTCATCAGTATTTATTTCAAATGTGTGTGAAAGATATCACGAATCCAGCCTAAGCTGTTGGAGGTTTTTATAATGAAGCAAATGTCCAGTAAGTGTTGCGGTACAACAAGCTTGTTCTGTTCTTCTCAGGAGTCTGGCTATCAAGTGCCACACTGTTGTCTGGGCTCCTCTTCTGAGGACATGCATGTGGTGAGCTCTACCCCTGTGGGGCTGCACGAGACGATGCTCATCATGAGAACTGCCATGCAGCAAAGCCAAGGTCCTCCTGGCAGGAAGAGCCACCACTTGGTGCTTCAGTGAGAAACCAGAGCAATAGCTAAAGGTTTCAGTATCTTTAAATGGCAAGCATCCTTAAGCAAAACCCTCATTTTTACATACTGTATGTGATACTGTATATCAGAAAATTATACACATACCCCAAAACCCAATAAAGAGGGAGTATACTTAAAAAGCATGTTTCATTTTCATTTTTAAAGTAAAATCCTATATGGAATAATAAGCTAATAACATGCATTTGATATATGATGTTTTGGGCTAACTTTTTAGCTTAATTATATGACACAAGCATATGAAAGCCAAAACTGTGATAAATTGACAATATCTATTTTCTAAGTTGACTTTTTAATTTGTTTAAAAGGCTGTACAGCTGTGAAACCTGTTCCCTGCTAACAGATATGATCGAAAACCCAGCAGACCACAGGGCTCCATTTAGAGCCCTAAACACTACACGCTAGATTGACCCAGGCCCTTTTATTAAAAAATGATACTTTGCTTAATAATAACTCAAATATGTAAATGTGTGTGTGTGTGTGTGTGTGTGTGTGTGTGTGTGTGTGTTTTGCTGGGAATTGAACCCAGGAGCATTCTACCTCTGAGCTACATCCCCAGTCCTATTTTATTTTTTATTAGAAACAGGGTCTTGCTAAGTTGCTGAGGCTGGATTCAAACCCGCAATCCTCCTGTCTCAGCCTCCCAAGAACTGGAATTACAGCCGTGCACCACCATGCTTGACTGTAAATATTCTTTATACTTTTTCAAGAGTCTACGAAATAATAATAACAATAAAATGACGATGATGCTGCTGAAACATTTTAACCCTGAGTTGTGCATGCTAGGATAGCCCCTCAAAGCTGCTGTATGGGTCTTGGTGGAAAGAAAAAATCCTCTTTAAAAAAGAATTAGGAGGCCGGGCGTGGTGGCGCACACTTGTAATCCCAGTACTTTGGGAGGCGGAGACCGGAGGATCCAGGTTCACGGCCAGCCTCAGCTCTCTCTCTCTCTCTCTCTCTCTCTCTCTCTCTATTTAGTGAGGCCCTCCGCAACTTCGTGAGACCCAGTTTCAAAATAAAGTATAAAAAATAGGGCCGGGGGTGTAGCGCGGAGGTAGAACGCCCCTGGGTTCAATCCCCAGTACCGCAAAAAATAAAAAAAATAAATAAATAAAAATAAAAAAGAATTAGGTTCTTACCTGTTCCTATTTGTATACTGGGACAAAAACATAACTGCATCTAAGCCATAAGAAAGCCCAGGGATAGATATTATACATGTAAAATAGTCCTAAATATAACTGCTTTAGATAAGAACTCTAATATAGTCAATAAGTACAGAGAAAATATCCAATATTAGAATATTAAAACTCACCTATGGGTAGAAAAGTAAAGGGAAGAAGAATGGCTCAGAAAAGTAAAGGAAACAAGAATACCATACAAACGATTTTCCTACTGCTAACATACATAATAATCTTCATTCTATTGATCTAATGTGGTTTCTAATTCCATGACTCCCACTGTTTCATTAGAGAAAAAAGTGCCACCCCAAAAAACACTGTTCCCAGCCGGGCATGGTGGCACACACTTGTAATCCCAGTAGTTGGGAGGCTGAGACAGGAGGATCATAAGTTCACAGCCAACCTCAGCAACTTAGTGAGGCCCTCCCCAACTTAGTGAGACACTGTTTCAAAACAAAGAATAAAATAAAATAGGGCTGGGGGTGTAGCTCAGAGGTAGAATGCTACTGGGTTCAATCCCTAGTACAAAAAAATAAGAAACAAAATAAACACTGTTCCCAAAACAATGAATTGATACCTGTGCATGTAAGATATCCCTAAATGCAACTGAAAATATCCTAATGCTAATGCATATAGCATTGAATCATTGACTGTAAAGGAGTATGCATTGTTATATACTAGAATAACTGGCCACAAACCTTGACAAGAAAGGCTCTGTCCCAAAAGTATTTCCGGAAGAGTTTAATATCTGCCTCCAACAAATGCTCGGCTGTGTGGTTCAGGGTCAGAGTCAGGGTTTCTGACGAGTGCATGTACTGCAAGGAGGCATCTTCGTTGAGCCGAACTCGGGAGAAGCCCGGGGAACATCTGCCCTGAAAACTGAAGCACCACAAATCAAAATCCACACACAGCTTCGGATATACTAACCCTAAGATCCCAGGACCCTCACTCCCCTGATATTACAAATCTGACTGATAAAATGATCCTCCACAGTCATCCAAATGCAACAAATATAGAAGATCATGTAAACAGATACTAAAAAAGCCAGCTTTCTTATTCCAGCTAGAGAAGGCATCTATTGAAAAGAAAGTGAACTATACACTTTAAAGGCTTAATGTGAATAATGAAACAGTGCTGATTTTTAAACACAGAAATTTACCTCAGTATTTCACTTTCCTTTTAATCCGAAAAGATGCCTCTCCCTTTAATGGAGCCACATGTAGAACAAAAGAGCAGGCAGCCAATAGTGTATTAGGTGATTACAGTGGAAAACAGATAAGATCTCCAGGGAGTGTGGTGAAGTTTGGATGTTACAAACAAATGAGATATTCATAACACACTGGTACCATTGTTGTAAATCACTTTCTCATGTAAATTAAAGCATGCATAAATTTGGTCATGTCAGATTTTTTAATATACTCATTAACAAAGGAACAACATTCCCAAACTAAATTCTTGAATATAAGTATATTTTCTGCTCTGTCTTGGCTGTGAATAATTGCTTACTTATTAGCTATTTGTATGCTTCATGGTTAATATGGCATATTCTGGATGACTTATAAGGTCATGTCATACAATAGCAACAGTAAAGATGCTTCAGGAGAAATACAGTAATGCTCAGCATGCTGTCACACCCCCCCCAATAGGTTGTTCCCAGATTCCTCATTTCGCAGAACCAGCTCTATACCTCTTTCCCTGTTCTAAAGTGACCTTGTTTTGTTGATGAATGTTTGCTTTACAAAAATATAATCAATAGATGGTCCCTAACTTACGATGATGTGACTCATAATTTTTCAACTTTACAATGATGTGTAAACTATATGCATTCATCATGAATCTTACTTCAAATTTTGAATTTTGATTTGTTCCCCAGCTAGTGATGCTGGGCAGTGGCAGCGGGCTGCAGTTCCCAGTCAGCCATGTGATCACCAGGGCAAAAGACCAATACTTCACAGTCAATCATGTAGCCAAGTCATGCTGTTCAGTAGGGTAGGTATAGTAAATTCACTTTCAACTTGGGATATTTTCAACTTACAATGGGTTCATGGGGACACTTCCCTATCAGAAGTCAAGGAACATCTGTACTTCCATTGAAATAAACATTATCTCCACCATATGGATTGATAAAGAGAAATCTGTAAAGAGCAGTTGTACTCTAAGGTTTGGGGAAACTCCCCAAACTCTTCACACTGATTGCTGGCAAGGACTCTAGAATCTTCCAGAAAACTCCCCTTACCAACAACAAGACACAAGCTGAATGGACTCTGAGCCTGAGCAGTAAGATCACTGTTATTACGTTAGAAGATGAAAGATCCCTTGTATGATCAAAACTGAACTTTCAGTCTGTTTTTAATCTCATCCATGAATGGATTTATAAACATGCAAACTTTCAAAAACACATATCTTCTGTTCTTGGACACAGCTAAAAGATACAAAGCTATGAACATTTGAAGAAGTTAACCTCCAGGACCTCAATGGAACACTGAACTATCCATGGTGACTAAGTCAAAGGAAACATTCACACCTTGCCCTTTTTAGCCAAGAAAGTAGGGTGATGTTAAACCAAAGAAAAGGGTAATTTCCTTTGGATAGGCGTGTCCTTTGGTTGAGAGTCATTTGACCAAATAACAAAAAAGAGAAAGCTCTGATTTCTATTCTAACATCCACTTATGCACCATATAACCATAAATTTTATTGAGTTCCATGAGCCAAACAAGAAAAACCAGTCCATTAAAATATATCATGTAATAATAGTCTAGCAATATTTAATATTTATGTAGTGCTTTATAATTTTCAATGTAATTTTCCATTTATATTTTATATTTTACCACACATTAAATCAAGAAAAGTACTATATGTGAATCCTTTCATAAATTAAGAATAATGACTGATCTGAACCATTCTAAATAACAAACAATACACTTCTTCATTGAAAGAGTTGATACATCATCAACATAGAGAACTTTATAGTTAACACATTATCCCTTTGCATTATTTTACTAGACCCTAATGACCATCCCATTGTCTAAATAGCACCAGGGAGTTTGTCTGTTACTCATTGATTCAACAAAAGTTTATGTTCTTTCCATGAAAAGTATAGGCTGGGCACTATACTGGAAATAGTGCCATGGGTAAAAGAGAAATGGCCCTGGATCTCAAATGATTTAGGAGGGAAGCATATATGAAACAAATGGTCACATTTATAACTATAAATTGTGACTAATATTGTAAATTAATCATACATAACATAACACAAGCCAGGTATAGTGCCTGTAGTCCCTGCTACTCCAGAGGCTGGGACTTGAACCCAGGAGTTCAAGACCCACCTGGACAACATAGCAAGACCCCAGCTCCAAAGGCGGCGGCGGGGGGGGGGACATAGCACAGAAGGTTCTCTGAGGAACTAACATTAAAGCAGAAACCTGAAAGATACGTAGAGGTTAGGCTACAGTGTCCCCAAATTCTTTTTTCATTATCTCAACCTATGGAACCTTTTGAGATATTTTTTCTCTGTCTCTCCCTCATGAAACATTAATACCAAATATGTATGTTTATGTACTAGATATCTATCTACTGCCTACATTGACTAACAATAAAAAGCCATAAACCAACATTAGCTTATAGTTTGGTTATTTCCATTTTTCTATAATACCTGGCAGAGTTAATAGAAAATGGTCGAGAAAGAAGCTACCAAGCAGTAGAACTCACTTTGCGATGTCTTCGACCAGCTGGGAGTGTCCACCATGTGAAGCTAAGTCCAATGGTGTGGCACCCTCTTCATTGGGTAGTGCCAAGGCCCGGACTCCCCCAGGGAGACACAAGAGGAAGTGGGAAAGCTTAGCCAGGCCCCATCTCACAGCCAGGTGGAGAAGAGACTCTCTGTGTAGAGATGCTGAATTCAGAGAAAGAAAAACAGGTGATATTAGTGCCTCCATTTTCAAATTTTGTTTCATATATTTTAACAAAGAGACAATGTATTTAGACATAATAAAAATGTCAGAGCTGGAAGGATCTACCAAAAGCATCTCATCCCAACACCTTACTCTGAGAGTATATGGAAGTCCAGGGATTTGTCCAAGTCCAGGGAGCCAAAAGATGCTCAAGTCAGGTCTGTCCATCACGAGCATGATGTTCTTTCAGCCCACTATGCTACACAGTGCCATCACCTGTTACTACGTGTGCAGGAAGGTCATCTAAAGGAAACACGTTCTAGGAAAAGACCATCCTTTGGAAACAAATACTTGTCAATTTCCAAGGTTTCCTTAAGGAGACCCCACTAATCAGGCAGGGCAGGCTCTCAGAGGCCAAGACCATAAAGGAAACTCTCTCTCTATCCCTTGTCTTCAGAGCTACTCCTCCCCTGATGAGAAGCTATGACAGAAATGGACTCCATACGTCCAGAGAAGTTGAGACTATGTCTTTCTCAAACCTCACAGTGGTGTCTTTGTGCATATATTAGATCCATCAGATTACGTCAATATTGCCAACGCTACCCCAATACTTTGCAACAAGCTAAGTCTGGTCTCTTTGGATGCCCCTGGACACAGGGCTCTTGGTTGGCTTGTGTCTTGGTTTCCATTGTGGTGTTTGCTGCTCTATATTGATTGCTTCCTGGATGTATTCCCTTATAGGTCTTTGAAGATTTCATTTCTAGTATCTAACATAGTATCTGGCAAACTAAAGTCATTCAGTATTTGTGGAGTTGAATGGCAATTGACTGTTAAAAATCTCAATTATTTGCATATGCTTAAATTACCTAATTTATATATTGTTTATATACCTGTATTCCTACTGCAATAGTACAGTTCACAGCTGGAACACAGCTGGTCCATGATAAACACTGTATTGTAAATATGTAAAATAATAAATTTGCCTATGTTTTAAAAAGCTAAGTACAAGCTGCATGTGATATAGTCCCAACACTTGGGAAGCTGAAGCCAAAAGATCACTTGAGCCCAGGAGTTTGAGACCAGCCTGGGCAACATAGTGATTACCTATCCGTAGGTAGGTAGGTAGGTAGGTAGGTAGGTAGGTAGGTAGATAGATGATTGATAGATAGATAGATAGATAGATAGAGTGTAGACTCGTGAACTCCATAGGCATTGACATGTCTTAAAACAACCCTCATTTTAACAACCTAAACATGAAAGTCCCAACAATCAAGATCTGTTGCAATGAACATGCAGTGAGAGTCTGAGGTATATCTTAGCTCCAGTACAGTGACCGTGTCTATAATCTAAGTGCTGTATCACACTGAATGAAAGACCCAAGAGGGTAGGGACCTTGTCATTTATCCTTATTTTTTATCCCCAGTCCTAGTACAGTGCCCAGCACATGGGATGTGCTCTGTAAGTATTTGCTTTTGAAATGAATGGATGACTAATCGTTCTTTCCCTGGTGAATTCCTATGAGAGATGCTTTTAGTATTTGGCCGCAGCTGCTGTGTGGAGCATCAATCATTCTTAGTTCTGCCTCACATACATCTGGAGTAAAATCTGAGAACAGAAACTATGTGCTGAGGACAAAACTGCCTCCTTCCCCACACAGCTTACTGTCCACATTAACATGGTTTATTGCTCTGCTGTCTTCATTAGCATAAATTTACTGCTCCCAGAAACTCTTGCCCAGACAAATGACTGTTCATTTCAGGAACTTCCCTCAAGACTTGTCAAATCTTCAGTAGGAACCATCAACAAACAGTGTATATAAGACCTACCACCAACACTAAACCATATCACCATCCTTACCCAGTCCTAAACATGCTCCTCTCCCAGCCTGCCATTCCTCACCACCACCACCCCCGGAATAAAAGACCCTCATTAAACCAGATTTCAAATCCTCAGTGAATTCCAGCCATGCCATTCTCCCCTCCAGGACACAGCTAAGGCCCCGTGTAGGCAGTGCCCCCTTAGCATGCTAGGCAAGAAACTCAGCTTTGTCTTCCCAGCAGGCTCTGTTGGGGTATTTGGGGAGTCAGCATCCAACAAAACTCTAATTTGAAACAATTAGCAGGATATACTCTGCTGTACAAGAATGCCAAAGAAACGGCTTAGTTCACATGTTTAAGCGGTTTATACTGCTATTTCTATATCTAGATCTATGGATGTAAGGCTTTATATTTCAAATATGTAAATGAGCCCTTGTCACACTGAAATGTCAGCAAGTTCTCTGTATATCTGTTGTGTCATCTGTCTGACATAGAACATATCTCCACAGTAAAATAGCATCCAAAATGCCAAAACATCTAAAAACAAACAAGGTGGCACACTGCTACCAGACATTGGTTTAATATACTAGATATCAGCTGGGTGTGGTGTTGCATGCCTGTAACCCCAGTACTTGTGAGGCTGAGACAGGAGGATGGCAAGTTTGAGGCCAGCCTCAGCAACTTAGTGAGGCCTTCCACAACTTAGTGAGACCCTGTTTCAAATAAAAAATAAAATTTGGCTGGGGTGTAGTTTGGAGGTAGATATCTTTGGGTTTAATTCACAGTACCCCCCCACATATAACACACACACACACACACACACACACACACACACACACAATATCATATATTAGATACCTTCATCTTTACAAAACTCAAAAGAGCTGAACTGATCTTTATTTTATTCTTTAAGTTTTTGACCATTATGCTCATTTGATTAGAAAGTATGGTTTTTATTCTTAAGAGATTCCCAGCAGGGCATGTTTGACAACATTTGCATTTTTCTTCCTTTTTAAAATAATAACCAGGAAGAGACTTGTTAGGATCAGGTAACAACACACAGACACAGACACACACACACACACACACACAAACACACACACACATTTACACTCACCAGTACAGGCCAGCCTATCAGTATGAGATAACAGCCAGCCACGCTAGGATGGAATTTCTAAAGTCATAGATCCCAATCTACATTTGGTGAGAAATGTCCCATGATTGTACAGGCTGCCGCTTTCTTCTAAGAAAAACCTGCTCAAATGAGAACATCTAAGCCCTTGGCGTTCCCTTTTAAAATAACAGCACTGGAAGAGGCAAACATGGCACCAACCATTTCAATGGTGCTCCCTTCAGTGTCTGCTCCAGTGCTCTAAATATCATTAACCCTGGGAGCAGGTCACCGTATTTAACTTGACCCAAGGAGTGAGCATGGGAGGTGCCTTCCCAGCCTGTCCTGCTACTACTCCCAGCTCCCTGCTCTAAGCTTTAAGGCTCCATCCTTACATCTCCAACGGGAGAGAACAGCAAACATGTGGAACCAAATGGTTCACTGCTGACTCCCACACACGTGCATGTCTATCTGTCTGTCTGTCTGTCTGTCTGTCTCTCTCTCAAAGCCTCTCCACTTTCAGGGAGAAGGGAATACAGGGGAAGAGAGGATCTTCTGATATTTAAAGAAAACACCGAAAATGCAAGAATGAAGAATAGTGAGGAAACAAGAAGCATCCACAATACATCAACAAGTGAGATCACTGACTCTGACCTGCAGGAAATGCAAGATGGAGAATTCCGAATTTTGATCTTCAGAATGATGAAAGGCCTCAAAGCAAGCATAGAGGAGATGAAGGACGAAGTTGAGGCTCTAAGGAAGAATC
>PVJS01020668.1:0-32348 GCA_004027185.1 Glis glis | reverse complement strand
AGGGCCTCACTAAGGAGAGAGAGAGAGAGAGAGAGAGAGAGAGAGACAGGGAGAGAGAGAGAGCTGAGGCTGGCCGCGAACCCGGATCCTCCGGTCTCCGCCTCCCAAAGTACTGGGATTACAAGCGTGCACCACCACGCCTGGCTCTTTATTTTTTTAAAAAATCAATGTAAGTTTTATGTGACATGGGAACCTTCATAAGGAAATGAAAATCCAAAGAAACAGGAAAACCTGCATTTTTATGCTTAGGTTTGATAAAGAGCAGACAGTCTTGGCGAAGTATGATTGGATAAAACAGGTATAATCTAATGGTAATAAACTAGGGGCAAATTTAGAGAGTCCTGTTGGTTCAATTTCCTCTCTGCATATCTGTGTTTTCAGAGGTAGGCACATTCCTTTCCTCCAGGTATAGGCTGGGCATCTCTGGAATGAAGGCCTTATTCAGTGGAAGCCAGCAAATTCTTTCTAGATCTAGGATTTGCTTCAGAGTAGGGGTGAGGGGATGATGAGAATTACTTTCCTGATTTTGAATGGTTCCTCAAAGGCCAACTTGCCCTATTTTGAGGCAGCACATCCTGAATTAAATCAGTGGTATCTTGAGGCATCTTTCTGATAATCAAGCTAGATTTTTTACAATATTATCATAATAGAAAGTTTGTTCTAGAAAATACTCACTGTGTGTTAAAATAACCAGATAAGGAAAACTAGAAAAGCAAACTATGAGGACAAAAAAATGGACAGAAAATAAATCTGGGAAAATAAGTAAATAAGATGAAATTAATCTAGTTGAAGTTAAATAAATTTACATTTAATTCCTTAAAATGCCTTTTAATCATAGTCTCCATATATTTAAAGAGGAGGAAACCCCTCTCCCTTGGATATTAGAAGCTTGGAGAAACATACTTATGTCTGATTCTAGACATGGATGTTGTTTTCAGTTGGTTTCCCTTATTTCCAGTGAGTGGAAAAGCCAGTCTATTCAAGCCGAGCCAACCCATCTTGAATCAGCACATCCCACATCAATCAGCCAACTCCTGTGGCTTTCTGGTAATATTTGTTTTATGTTGGCTGTTTTTCCACTAGTGAGGTAGAGTCTAAATTGATCACCTCTTAAGGGTAACTAAATTTAGTCTTTTAGACTATATGTTATTCAGTAAATGATGTACTTCAGTGAATGAGGGTCATTTGTGGTTTCCATCTTCAAATTTTGACAAATTATATTTAGAATGTTAATAAATTTTCATTACTGTTAATGTCAGTCACATTCATATCAGTGGATAAGGTAGACTTATCTAAAAGAAGGGTGATAGGAAAGATGCTGAAAAGTCCATCATTATTTAGTCTTTTCTTACCAACAGGCATGCTGGCCAATTAAAGCTACCTACTACGTATACCTCACCCAGACCATTTCCTCCGGGTTGAATTATTGAAGATCTGTATTTAAGTAGAACATTCAATTATAATATTTAGTTTTAGGAATTTGCTCAATCTCTTGTCACTGAAAATTAACAGAAAAATAAATCATAAGATTAGCTTTCAGTCCTCTGGTAGCATTGATTCTGTGAACATATAATACAAAAGAGATTCTTAACAGTTCAGCCAAGTAAACATTTATTACATTTATTGACCATCTGCTATTTGCTAGACTTTGTGCTGCCCACAGGGTTTACAAAAGTGAATGAGAGGTGCATGAACTCGGCAATGCATGGACTCAGGTTCTTTCTCTAATTCAGCCTGAAGCTTAGGGTTGGGCACTGTGTGTCTTGTTTTGCTGCATAGTAATGTTTAAATCCTGTTCCGGCTTTTAAGTTCTGATTCTAACTAGTAAGAAAGCTAACTTTCCTAAAGCTTCAGATCGGGTTGTCACTTTAATAAGCAATTATGTGTTCTGCATCCTTTCCTTTCCATTTTTCTTATTCTTTCTTTTTTTATTGCATTGTAATCATACTACTCTCCTGACATAAAATATTTCCTATCATTTTTCTTTTAACCTGTTGTTATCTGTATTTTATATTTAAATGCTCTTGTAGATTTTTTGAAAGTTTCATGTGTTTGGTTTGTGACTGGTTTTGAATCTAACAATCTCTTCTTCCTAATGTGAATGTTTGAGGAATATACCTTTAAGGTAATTATTATTATAGTTAAATAAATCATCTTCTATTTATTTTTATCTCACAAATCTTTTAATTTTTATGCCTTTCATTGCTTTTTCATTTTCTCCCATTATCTTTATTGAGACTCTTTAGATATACACTTCTTAGTGTTTCTGCCATATTTTACCATACATAGTTTTAACTTACTACAAATCTCACTTAAAAATATTAAAAAATCTCACTTTCTGTTAAATAAATTTGAAACATTTTATTTATCTCACAACCTTTGTTTCTGGTCATATATTTCAAATCCTTTATAGAATAACAAATTATTATATTTGCTCTAGACTGTAGTTTTCCATTCAAAATATGATATTTGACAACAATGTCTTCATGTGACTATATATTTATCATTTTTAAAAATATTTATTCATCTATTTTGTTAGAAAAATCCATATGTTATTAGTTTTCTTCTGCCTAGAGATATGAACCTCCTTTAACATTTCCTGTAGTACAGATCAGAAGACAATTCATTGTCCCCATTCTTCCTTCTCTAGAAGAGGAATATTGACATACTTCAAAAATTATTTGGTGGGGGGGTAGGATGGTAGTTTAGAGGGAAATTTTTTTCAAAAATTTTGTTTTGTTTTCTTTCAGAACTCCAATTATCAATTGTCTAAGATGTGCACTATAATGTATGAGAAGTCTGTGATTTTTATTTTTACTTTTACTCTTACATAATCTCTCACACTCTGCATTTAAAGGTGTTCTAAGATTTTCTTTTAAGTAATTTGATTGTTATTTGATAAGATATTTATGTTTCTTCTGCGAGGGACCGATTGAAGTTCTTAGATTCATTGGTTTGTAGGTTTTACTTCAGAATCACCAAAGCAATTTTCAGCAGTGAGAACCATGCAGGAGGCATCACAATACCTGACTTCAAATTATACTACAGAGCTACACTAATAAAAAACAATATGGTACTGGCACAAAAACAGACACATAGACCAATGGAACAGAATAGAAGATACAGAAACAAATCCACATATGAATGGTCAATTGATTTTTGACAACAGTGCCAAAGACATTTGTTGGAGAAAAGACAGACTGTTGGTGGGATTGCAAACTAGTTCAACCCCTATGGAGATCAGTTTGGAGATTCCTCAGAAAACTGGAAATGGATCCACCATATGATCTGGCTATACCACTACTGGGTATCATACCAAAGGAATTGAAACTAGAAAACTACAGTAATATATGCATACCCATGTTCATAGCAGCACAATTCACAGTGGCCAAATTATGGAACCAACCTAGGTGTCCATCAACAGATGAGTGGATTACAAAATTGTGGGAAATACACACAATGGAATTCTACTCAGCAATGAAGAAGAACAACATAACATCATTTGCAAGAAAATGGAAGGATCTGGAGAACATTATGTTAAGCAAGATCAGCCAATCACAAAAAAAGAAGGGACATATGTTTTCATTAACATGTGCAATGTAGGGAGTAGTGGGAACACACAACGGATTCCAGTTGATAATGGAGAACCCTCAGTGGGGCAGGGGAAGTGGTACAAGGGAAGGGGAAGGACAAGAAAGAAGTGAATCAGTGGAATTACTATCATAAACAATGTGTACATGTGAGAATATACCAACATCATTCTCGGTACTTCATACGGGTGGGGGGAGGACACTAAGAGCTGTGTGCATGTATGTTAACATCAAATAGATATTCATTGTGATGTGAGACTACTATGCACCAATAAAAGCATGTTAAAAAATAAATAAATAAAACACCAAAAAAATAGTGTTGGAAAAACTGTTTATCCATTTGTAAAAAAGATGGAATTAAATCCCAACCTCTCACTCTGCAAAACAGTCAACTCAAGATGGATCAAAGACCTGGAAATTAGACCAGACTTTTTTTTTTTTTTTTTTTTTTTTTGCAGAACTAGGGGTTGAACCCAGGGGCATTCTACCTCCTAGCTATGCCCCCAGTCCTATTTTTTATTCTTTATTTTGAAACGGGGTCTCACTAAATTGCGGAGGGCCTCACTAAGTAGCTGAGGCTGGCCACGAACCTGGATCCACTGGTCTCAGCCTTCCAAGTACTGGGATTACAAGTGTGCACCACCACATTTAGACCAGACTTTTAAGGTACTAGAGGAGGGCATAGGTCCAACACTCTGACATATAGGCATAGGTAGGTACCTCCTCAATAAGACCCCCAAAGCTCAGGAAATTAAAACAAAAATTAATGCATTAATTCATATAGAGAAGCTAAGGAGTAATTGGGATATAAGAGGGACTTCAGATAATGGAGCAGAAAACCAAGTGGAACAAGCGAAGTAATCTAGGGGAGGATGGTGGTGGAGAAGAATTAATGAAGGAAACACTCCCCTGGACATTATGTACATATGGGAGAATACCAATGCCAATCTCAATATCATATATGGGGAAGACAATGAAGTGGGGAAGAAGCCGGGGGGAGGCTCAGCAAGTGCTGTGTGTGTGTGTATGTCCTTATCAATCTGAGCTACATTATGATGTGAGACTACAGTGCACCAAAAAAAGTATATAAAAATATTTTAGCTATTGTCACTTCCAATATTTTTGCTACAATTCTTGACTCTGCATCCTGAAACTCCAGTTACACATGTGATTAGATTTCTTAGTAATATATTACAGGTTACTGGTAATCTGCTTATTGTTTTACTAGTCTGTCTTTCTCTGCCTCTTTTTAAATTATTTTTTCTATTACTATTTTTCTTTGCCGTAACAAATAGGTAATTAATTCTATCAAGTGTTTATTTTACACTTTGAATAGTTCATTTTTAATCTCTAGGAGTTAGCTATGCTTCAGTCTGTTTTTTTTAATTTCTCTGTTGACATTTTCATGTTTTCCTATTCCTTCTTGAACATATGGAGAATATTTATCAACTCAATCTCTTTTTTATGTTATTTTCTTATTTCTGTTCTTTTTGAATCATTTCTACAGATTGTTATTCTCATTTATGATAATATTTTGTTTCTTTGAAAGCCTAGTAGTTTTTTATTGAATGATAGACATTGTGGATTTAATATTTTTGGGTTCTGGGTTTTGTTTTAAGCTTTGTAATGATGTTAATTTTTCATCATCATAAAGTTTAGTTCCTTGGAGTTTTTTGTTTTGGAATTTTTGTCTCCTCTTATGCTTGGTTTTATTTTTTGTAGTTTCAGTTACCCAGGGTCAAACATGATCCAGAAATATTAAGTAAAAATTTGTGTTTATGTATAAATGTATCACTTTGAGTCTCACTACCATGTGTAATTATATTTCACCAATAAAATTTTAAAAATAGAAAAAATAATTAAACTTTATAAAAATTTGTATTTCAGAGATCAGTTGCACATTTTATATTCAATATTTATATTCAAAACAATCTCATTAAGATGGAAATGTTTAAAATATCTTTTAGTACAGTGTATTTTTATATTTGCTCTATTTATCATTAGTTATTTTTAACCTTTTATGCTAATTTATAAATTAAATTATATCTCTGTATAAAAAAAGTATATATGCATATATACAAAGAATATACACACATGTATGTATATATACATGTGTATATGTGTATATATGTATATATTTATATGTATATATATGTATACATTCACACAGGATATACATATATTCTGTTTTTCTGATTTGGTGCTATCTACAATTTCAGGAATCTATTGGGTGTTTTAAAATGTTTTCATCACAGATAATGGGGAACTACTGAAATTCTCTTGAAAGTTACTTTTAAGCATTTGAAGATGAGTTTGGAGCAATCTATATTCCAGGGCTACTTTATTCTCACTACTAAGTTCTTTCAGGAGAATACCCATGTATTGCAAGGTGATTTTATTCTGGTTAATGAAAACATCAAATGTAACTAGATTTTTGTGATTTCCATAAATTCTTGGCTATAAGTACAGTAATATAAATAACCAGTTTCTTTAACACTTGAGACCTTCCGTCCTTCCTTTTCCTGATTGGATCCAGTAGTACTCTACCACCGAGCACAGCTTCAGCCCCTGCCCCCTGCCTTTTGCCTTTTTAAATTTTGAGACAGAGAGGGTCTCCCTAGGTTATTGCATGCTAGCCTCAAATATGTTATCATCTTCTCTCAGCCTCTCAAGTACACCATGCTTGTCTGAGAGGATCCTTTTGAATATTACCAGTGCCTCCTCTGCCAAACTTCTTAATTTCTCCACTCTGGAGATCCTAGCCATTTTCTCCTCCTTGACCCTGTATCTCTGTCTTGTCAACTCATGGAGACTCTCTGGACTCTGTTTTGGTTCTGCAAACTATTCTCAAGAGTTGACGTGTAGGGTTCCCTTCACTTGTGTCTTTAACCAAGGGCTACTATGTTCTGCTTATTGTCAACAGTCTGAACACCATTTTCTTTGGCTTTCTCGTTGTGTAAAGCAGCTGAGTAAGTCTGACATATGTTATTTCATCACAGACTGAAATCACCTGTGTGCAATTTGATAGCAATAGATATGACTAAGAATTTATTTTCTTGACTAGATGCAAGGCTATCTGAACATGTTGTTTCTTCTCTGGTTTAATGAGTTTTATTTTTCAAAGTAGCCATATTTATTGAAATAAATATTTTCATTAAAGCTTTTAGTATCTTCTCTTTCCTATTATTTTAAGTGTTTTCTCTTTTCTCAAATCTTAATCAGCTTAGTTATGGATTCATCGATTTAATTAAGCTTTTGAAAAAGCCTTTTTTTGCATTTTTACTTTCCTCCATTTTCTCATTCTTATTTATTTTTCTTTTGCTGTTATCTTTATTATTTCATTTATCATACTTATTTTGTGTTTACTTTGTTCCTTCTTTTTAGCTTTTCAAGGCATAAAATTGATTTAAACCTTTCAAAATATCTTAGTGGAAGTCGGTGTGGTGGCACACACCTCTAATTCCAGTATTCAAGAGGGTGAAACAGGAGGATCGTGAGTTGGAAGCCAGCCTCAGCAATTTAGTGAGGCTGTGAGCAAATTAGAAAGGCCCTATTTCAAATTTAAAAAAATATAGGGCTGGGGGTGTAGCTCAGAATGCCCCTGAGTTCAATCCCCAACACCACACACATACATGAAAAATGTCTTAGTAGAAACATTAAAATTTTTTATATATTTTAAAGTATTACCTTTATAGCACTTCACACATGTTAATATGCTGATAGGATACACTACAATGTCAGCTATCTGATGAGTTTCTGAGATCCTTGAATTTCTAAATTCATATGTTTTAGCTGGGCGTGGTGACGCACGCTTGTAATCCTAGTACTTGGGAGGCTAAGACAGGAGGATCGCAGGTTCACAGTCAGCCTCAGCTGCTTAGTGAAGCCCTCCCCAACTTAGTGAGACCCTGTTTCAAAATCATGAATAAAATATAGGGCTGGGAGCCGGGCGTGGTGGCGCACGCTTGTAATCCCAGTACTTTGGGAGGCGGAGACCGGAGGATCCGGGTTTGCGGCCAGCCTCAGCTCTCTCTCTCTCTCCCTGTCTCTCTCTCTGTCTCTACTTAGAACACCCCCGGGTTCAATCCCCGGTACCGAAAAAAAAATAGGGCTGGGGCATAGCTCAGAGGTAGAATGCCCCTGGGTTCAATCCCCAGTACCACACACACACACACAAAAAAAATAGATTTTGCTGAATTTCAAACATTTTCTTGTTCTTTTTTTATATAATGTCTTCCAAACTTTCTTTTTCCTTCTTAAGATGCTCCCATTACCTACCCATATGTAAAGCTTTTTAAAGATTATTCCAGATGCTTAGTAGTATCTCTTAATTTGTTGTTGCTGTTTTGTTTTGCTAAGTTTCTATTATTTGGTAATTTTATTTAAGTCTGCCTTTCTTCATTTCCAACAGGTGACAAATCCTAGTGAGTAATTTTTAAATTGCAAATATTATATTTTCAACTTAGTTCTCAGTTACAATTTCTCATTTAATTCTAGGATTTCTTGTCTTTTCAACTCTATGATCAGTTTCCTTTATTCAACAGATTTTCTAGCAGGCTTAAAGTTATTGTTAAGCACTTTCAAAATTTGTGTCATCATGAGGTTGTTTAACATATAGTTTGTTCAAGTTCTGGCATTTTCCCAATGGTCCCTTGTTACTCAGTAGCTATCACCCTTAGATACATTGTACATGCTTGGTTACCATTCTAGTTATGTGTGTATCAGGGTTTCTTCAGAGAGGCAAAAATCTGTAAACCATATGCAGTATGTTAGTATAAGCAATTATTCTATGTCATTGTGCAAAATGTCTACATAAGCCCAAAATCAGTAGAATAGTCTGTCAATATGTAAGTTCATGAGTAGAATGGGACTCACATGTATAGATACAAGCTGCTAATCATAGACATAATTTCTCTATTTGAAGAAGACTTAGACAACCTGTTTTTGGTTTTGTTTTTAATTCTTTAAAATTTATTTTTAGCTGGCACATAAAAAACCTAAAATTATAAATATCAATGGGCTACCATGTTCTTTTGTTTAATGTATATATTGTGTACAATTTAAACCAGGTTAAACATATTTATTTCTTCAAGTATTTATAACTTCTACATGGGAAAACTTTTAAAATTCTTTCTTCTAGCTCTCTGAAATGTAGAGTACATTATCATTACCCATAGTTACCCCAATGTGCAACAACAAGCAAGAACTTCTCATTCCTACCCAACTCTGACTTACTATCTATTGATCTCTCATCCCTCCCTTCCCTCCATTTCCCCAGCTTCAGTAACCAACATTCTACTCTCAACTTTTAACTTTTTAATCCTTTCAATTTACTGGATTAGGCCTCCCAGATTACACATTATAATTTTCCTTTGTTAAAATTGCCTAATTAGGTGCTTTAATTACATGTATAAAATACTGTCAAACAGTGCAGATTAAAGAAACAGCTGCATTATTTAATTTTTGGTTGAGAAACTAGGGACTATAAACTAACCAAGTAGACATATTAGAAAGAATATCACATTTTTCTTATTATCATTCTTTTTCTAGAATTTAAGTTGTTACCTAAGGAGGCCCAGTCTGACGGAAGAAACCTGTTACTGAAAGAAGAAAGTATTTTTATTTTTTCTTTGAAATTCTAGATTTTCTGTCCTCATTTTGTTTACAGTAGGGTCTTATCCTGGCTGTGTTTGTTCTGATTTTACCTACATTTTGTGTCTGTTTTAGTTTTTGCTTCCTGTTTTTTTCTGAACTCTTTGAGATTTTTTTAATATCTAAAAAATTTTTCTTTTTGTTCTCTGTTCTCTATTTATTCCTGTTTCATGTTACTGATTTATAATTTAATTTTATTCATCTTTTTTGTTTATTTTTATTCATTAAAATATATATATTTCCTTTAATAGCATTATTTTGTGAGTAGGTTTGTCTGCTTTGTTTTTTCTTTTTATATTTTACTTTTTTTGTGTGTGGTGGGGTGCTGGGGATAGAACTCAGGGATTTTCACATGCTGGTCAAGTACTCTACTATGAAGATATAACCCCAGCCCTTTTTATTTTATTTTGTGACAGGGTCTCACTAAATTCCTTAGGCTGGCCTGGAACTTGTGATTCTTCTCTCTTGGCTTCCTGAGTAGCTGAGATTACAATTATTTATAATCCTATGTTCATGACCCATTGTTTTAATTAGTTTTTACACTGAAAGGACCACATCCAAAACAACAGATACAATATTGAGCAAAAAATATATCTGAGTATCACCAACCTAGAAAACATCAGCTTTTAGGCTCATCATCTACTTGTTTTTACATACTTTTATGGGTGCCTTGTGATTCCACATCATAGTGAGGTTCAAAGTGCTACAAACAGACATGCACACAGCACTTGGTGTGTTTCTCTCCAGACCCCACCCTGCTCAATATACTAGGGATGGAAACCAGGGGAGCTCTACCACAGAACTATATTCCTATCCTTTTTAAATTATTTTTTATTTTTAGACAGGGTTTCACTAATTTTCCAGAGCTCTTTTTGAACTTGTGATCATCATGCATCAGCCTCCCAAGTCACTGGGATTAGAGGTGTATGACACCATAATAGGCAAAGCTCAAAATATTTAAACAATTGATTTCTATTAAAGTCTTTATATATACTTTTCTTCTGAACTTTATGAATTTTTTTTCATTTATATAAACTTGATTATAGTAATTTTGAGTTTATGTATTTAATGTACTTTATTTTCTAAAACATTGCTGTAGTTTACCCTGAATATAACTATTAAAATTTCTGAAGTTCTGATGAAGAATTTTCTTCTCAATGTTTGGTCCCACTATACTCACATCTTCCCTTGAATTTACTTCATGAAATTTGTGATATTTTGAGATTTAAATATTTATTTAGGAAATTGTTTCATAATGCTATGAGGACTGTAGAAATCAAAATACGGCAACTATTTTGAAGTGAAATATACCCTTGTTAAACTCAAATGAAGATAGTAAAAGATAAAGATTTAGAAGTCTATTTTATTCACTAGAAAATATCCCATTTATTACAATTATTTGTCATACTATAACACAATTCTGAAATTGTAGGTAAGCATTTCCTCATGATTATTAATGTACACAAACTATTATAAAACACATAAAAATTAAGTTGATGTGCAAACAAGATATTGAATTGTAATATATTTAAACAATGTATAGGCCTCTGTGATATCCACTGTATATTTTTACTAAAATAAAAATTAATTACTCATAAGATATAATAAAAGTCATAGTTTTCTTATGCTTCAGCAATCATAATGTGTGTATTAACTTAATGACCGGGAATAATTAAACAAAGCTAGTTAAATACTAGGCATGTTATGGTTTATGTTATTTGACTGGATATTTGAGATAAAAATCTGAAGATCAACAAGAGCTATTTTCAGTTTTATAAAACAACCAATCTTTTGTAACCATATATTTGCCATTCTTTTTCATACTGAGAAGAAAAGTGAATACTACTAAATCCCAAATTAGTAGATGTGCTTAAATTTTCATGTGCTCATAAACAGTTGAGACATATTATTTCTTATTGTGATTTGAATATATGCTTGAATCAACTGAACTAGACAATTCAGATCTTAAGTTAATTCATTGTCTGGGCACATGGTCAGGGACCACACATATTATCTACATTATAACTATAGTGCTGTACATTATAAAGTCATGTGCCCTATAATGATCAAAGTACAGTATAAGAATTCATTCTTAGGCAATATCATCATTGTCTGAACATTAAGTTTATATTTATACAAAATAAAATGACTATGGAATCGCTAGAATATATAAATTTATGAGTCTGCTTTCATATATGATTTTCTTTGTAGAAAAAAACATTATTATGTGGTGCATTACTATATAAAATAATGTGATAGTTAATCAATAGTGGTTAAGTATACTCTCTTTAATTATTGGTCTCTTCTCAGGTATATCCAAACTTATGGAAAGTTAAATTTTAGTTTCCTACTCTCTTTTATTATGAATTCTTCATTTATTAAGATTTTGTGTTAAAAGAATATATTTCGGAATCTAATATGTTTATCTGGAAATTAGGGCTCTTTCTTCGGGTCTTTTATTTCCCTCTGTCATATATTTTGGAGTCTCATTTTCTATGTGATCTATTGATTCTAAACATTTTTTTTTTTTTTTGCAGTACTGGGGATTGAACGCAGGGGCGTTCTACCTCCGCGCTACACCCCCAGCCCAATTTTTTTATACTTTATTTTGAAACCAGGTCTCATGAAGTTGCGGAGGGCCTCACTAGGTAGAAAGAAAGAGAGAGACAGGGAGAGAGAGAGAGAGAGAGCTGAGGCTGGCCGCGAACCTGGATCCTCCAGCCTCCACCTCCCAAAGTACTGGGATTACAAG
This sequence comes from Glis glis, assembly GCA_004027185.1. Classification (NCBI taxonomy): domain Eukaryota; kingdom Metazoa; phylum Chordata; class Mammalia; order Rodentia; family Gliridae; genus Glis; species Glis glis. The sequence goes on along the minus strand of PVJS01020668.1, from coordinate 20,354 downwards.
TGTGCGCCACCACGCCCGGCAATTCTAAACATTTTTAATAGTTACATTTGCATCTTTTATTTAAAACCCTAGCAAAATTTCTTGTTATTTCTGGGGGGTGGAGAGGAATCAAGCCCAGGCCTTTTTCATGCTAAGCAGGGACCCTACTCTTGTGCTACAATCCAAGCCCAAGATTTAGTTTAGTGCTTTATATATTTTCAGCATTTCAACAGGGATTACTATTTACTTTTACTTTTGACAACTTAATAAGAATATGTCCCTTAATATATTATAGCAATTATATGTATAATTATTATATAAAATTATATACAATTGAAGTATTCTCATCATAGAGGTTCCTCAAAAAACTAAAAATAAGCTTACCATATGATCTACCAATTGCACTACTGGGCATATATTCAAAGGAAATAAACATAGTATATCATAGAGACACCTATAGTCACATGTTTATTGCAGCACTATTCACAATAGCCAAGAAATAGAAACAACATAAGTGTCCATCAATTGATAATTGGATAAAGAGGACATCGTGTTAAACAAAATAAGCCAGACAAGTACTGCATAATCTCACTCCTATGTGGAGTCTAAGAGTTGATCACGTAGAACTTGAGAGTAGAATGGTGGTTACCAGAGGCTTGGTAAAGTAGGGGACGGAAGGATGGAGAAAGATTGATCAATAAGCACTGAATTATATATAGATAAAAACAAAAAGTTCTGGTGTTCTATTGCACAGTAGGCTGAATATAGATAAGTATACTGTATACTTAAAAAGCTAGAAAAAAAGATTTTGAATGTTTTCATCATAAGAAAATGATAAACATTTATGGAATGTATGTTTATCCTGATCTAAGCTTTGCAAAATACATACATGTTGAAACATTATATGTACCTGATAAATATGTACAATTTGTATTGTATTGATTAAAAATGAATTAAAATAAAAATAAAATTTTGTGTTTTTTACTTTACTTTCTCACTAACCAGATTTTTAGAATGAGTCTAGTTTTTTGTTTATTATCCAAGTAAACCTAATTTTCAGAGAAATATTATTCTGAGAACAATTCTTTCAAGTCTATTTCTTATTCTTTGGATATGAAATACTTTACTGAATTGTTCTTCTACTTTAAACTCTCAGACTTATATATTGCCTACTTAATAAAAAATCTTAAGAAAAAGATTAAAATATTTGCAATAAAATGAAAATAAAATGCAAACTTATAAAATGTAGAATACGCCGGGCATGGTGGTGCATGCCTGCAATCCCAGTATTGGGAGGCTAAGTCAGGAGCATTGGAGGTTTGAGCCCAGGGTGCAGTAAATTAGCAAGACCCTATTTCAAAATAATAAAAAAAAGTAGGGCTGGGCTGTAGCTCAAAGGCATAATGCACCTCAGTTTAATCACCAGCAGCACCAAAAAAAAAAAAATTAATGCATGTATTCAATGTTTTCAATTATCCCACTAACCACTCTAACCACTGATTTTACTGTATTCTACATTTTATTTTATTTTATTTTATTTTATTTTATTTTATTTTATTTTATTTTATTATTTTGCGTGTGGTACTGGGGATGGAACCCAGGGACATTTTACCTCTGAGCTACACCCTCAGCCCTACTTTATTCTTTTATTTTGAAACAGGGTCTCACTAAGTTGTGGGAGGCCTCACTAAGTACCTGAGGCTGGCCACTAACTCGTGATCCTCCTGTCTCAGCCTCCCAAGTACTGGGATTACAAGTGTGTGCCACCATGCCTGGTGTATTATACATTTTATAAGTTGCATTTTATTTTTATTTTATTGCTAATATTTTAATCTTATTCTTGAGACTTCTTTAAACTTCTGATCAATTAGTAGTATGCTTAATCTCTGAACACAAGAGTTTTTCAGCTGTCACGGTGGTGTTAATTTCTTGTTTAATCCATTGTGGTCTGTGGACATCCTTTGCATGCTCTCTTTTAATTTTTTTTGTTTTGTAGTCCAGAATATAATTTTTCTTGGCGAATCTTTCTTTCAATCTTAAGAAACATGTATTCTGCTGCTGAAGAACTGTCGTTGAAGCATTCTATAAATATTAATTAAATCTAGTTGATTGAAGAGATAAATCAAGTCAACTTTATATTTACCTTTTTCCTATATGCTTGATATATCAAATTTCAGAAAGAGTAACTGAAGACTCAAGAATGACAGATTAATCTATTTCTTCTTGTAGTTCTATCAGTTGCTTGCTTCACATATTTTGACACTCTTACTAGGTACATACACGTAAGGACTGTGATTTTTTTTGAAGAACTGACCCCCTTTTTAATGTCATGTCATTCATATACTTGATAATTTCCTTGTGGCAACACCTATTTTCTCTTAAATTAATATAGATACTTTTTTCTTTTGATTAGTGTTAGTATAGCATACATTTCCTCATTCCTTTACTTTTAGCCCATTTGTGTTTTTATTTAAAGGCAACATTTTGCTGAGTATTTTTATCTACTCTTCCAGTTTCTGTCTTTTAAATGATATATTTATACCAATCATATTTAAATTTGCTATTAGTACAGTTGATTTAATATTTACCATTTTTGTGATGGCTCTTTATCCTTTACATTTGCTGTTTTTTCTTTTTCTTTCTTTCCTGATTTTAATTGTGCATTTTATAGGATTGTATTTTTATCATGTCAATTATACTTTTAATCAATTTTTATCTACTTACGTATAGTTTATCATATATTTTTACTACTGATTGACGTTCACTTGAAAATACTACTTAAGTTTCAAGGGTAATACAAGTATCTTATAAGAGTATTTCCAACTTCTCCTTCCCATCTCGTGTAGTATTGCATTCATTAATTCCAGTTATTTATATAATATAATTACCCAAAATATTTGTCTTAGTTTGCTTTGTATTGCGGTGACCAAAATATCTGGCAAAACAATTTTGATGAGAAAAACTTTGGGTTCATGTCTACAGAGGTGTCAGTCTATGGTCAGCCAACTCTGTTGATGTGGGTTTGGGGTGAGACAGAACATCATGGCCGAAGGGTATGGCAGAGGAACACTGCTCAACTCAAGTCAGCCAGGAAGCAGAGAGGGGAATTGGCCAGGAAGAAGACAAACCCTTCCTGGGCATGCCACCACTGACCTACATCCTCCAACTAGGTTCTACCTTTTAATAGTCCAGTCAGCTTTCAAAGTATTCATCCAACAAATGAATAAATCCACCGATGAGCTTGGAGCCCTCATGATTCAATGATTGTCTAAAAGCTCCAGTACTGAACTTTACTACATTGGGAACCCGCTTTCAACACTTGAGCTTTGGGAATGACAGCATATCCAAACCATAACAATATTGTTGCTGTTGTTTTGAACAGTTGTCAGTAAGAATTAGGAAAAATAAATTTTATTTTACCTTCCTTTATTTCCTCATTGTTGTTCTTTCTTTAATAGATCAATATCACTTTTATTCTCCCTAAAGATCTTTTCCCAACATTTTTTGCACAAATATAAATTTGAGAAATTAAATGGGCAGCTAATTTGCTCAGTTTTTGTTTTTCTGCTCATTATTTGTGAAAGATAATTCTACTGGATATAGAATTCTATGTTGGTGAATTTTTTCTTTCAATACTGTGAGTATTTTACTCAATTCCCTTCTTAATTTGAAGGCTGTCAAAAGAAGTCTGGTATAATTCTGGTCTTTGTTCTTCTCAATGTAGGGAGTTATTTCTGTCTTTCTCTCATACACACACACACACACACACACACACACACACACACACACATACAGCTCTTTAAAATTTTGCCCTTGTTTTTCTGAAATTTGAACATGGAATAATTAAGTGTAGATTGTTGCACTGTGGGTTTCGTCCATGGTTTTCTGTATGGCTTTAATTTTTTTAAATCCTATCTATTATTAGTTTAAATATTTCTTTGGCTAATTTCTTTTTTTTTTTTTTTTTTGCGGTACCGGGGATTGAACCCAGGGGCGTTCTACCTCCGCGCTACACCCCCGGCCCTATATTTTTTATACTTTATTTTGAAACTGGGTCTCACGAAGTTGCAGAGGGCCTCACTAGGTAGAGAGAGAGAGAAAGAGAGAGAGAGAGAGAGAGAGAGAGAGAGAGACAGGGAGAGAGAGAGCTGAGGCTGGCCGCGAACCTGGATCCTCCGGTCTCTGCCTCCCAAAGTACTGGGATTACAAGCATGCGCCACCACGCCCGGCTTCTTTGGCTAATTTCTTTCTTCTCCTTCTTCTTCTTTTTCTGTATTACTCCCATTATGTTCCCTTTTGTAACTGTTCCATACTTTTTGGACATTCTGCTCTACTTTTCTGTTATTATCTTTTATCTATTTGCTTTTGAGTAGTGATGTTTCAAGCTTACCCATTCTGTGATTCAGTCTACTTATGAGTATATCAAAGTCAGTCTTCATTTTTGTTGCAGGTCATTTGATTTTTGTTTCTTTTAGCATTTTCTTTTAATTTTTTCTTGATAATCTTCAGATTACAGAATCTGATAGTGGAAACAATTTAAATGGTCCTTTAATGTGGGATTTTATGTTAATCTGCCTAGGAATGGGCTGCATTTAAATTTTGCTGTAGCTACATGTGTCTGAGGCTTCTTTTTTGTATTGTGAACATTTTTCCTCCCTTATTTTAATTGAATTTCTCTAAAATCTCCTTTTTATAAACAAAGTTTATGATTGGCTAATCTCACTTAATGTTCTCCTGGGTTCATCCATTTTCTTGCAAATGACATAATTTTGTTCTTTATTGCTGAGTATATATCATAATTTTGTAATCCATTCATCTGTTTATGGACACCTATATTGGTTCCATAATTTGGCTATTATGCATTGTGCTGATATAAATGTGGATATGCATGTATTACTTTAACATTCTGATTTCAGTCCCTTTGGAAAGACCCAGGAGTGGTATAGCTGGATCATATGGTGGATCCATTTCCAGTCATCTAAGGAATCCCCACACTGATCTCCATGGTGGCTGCACTAATTTGCAATCCCACCAACAGTGTCATGTTTTCTCTCATATGCAGAAGCTAGGGAATAATCAGGATACAAGAGATACTTCAGACAATGGAGGTGAAAGCCCAGTGGCATGGGGAGGTGTCTAGGGGAGGAGAGGAAAGGGAGGATTAATGAAGGAAACACTTACCTTGACATTATGTACATATGTGAGAATATCAATGCCAATCTCAATATCATATATGGGGAAGAGGGTAGTAGGGAAGGAGCTGGGGGAAGCTCACCAAGTGCTGTGTGCATGTATGGCACTATCATTATGAACTACATTATGACATGAGACTGTAATGCACCAATAAAAGTTCTAAAAAGAATATAAATTTTGACTATAGGACTTAAAAATAACAAGGTCTTTTTTTAAATAATAGCTCTGTTGATGTTATGGTAGGATGTGAGGAAAGAGAAACATTCTGTAATCTGAAGATTATCTGGGTCTTTCAGTGGGCCTGTGTCCTTGGGCAGTGCTTTTTACAAGTATTTTACACATTGTGCTCTTACCTTGGTTAGGAAAATATGGGTAGAGTAGTTGGGATTGGGTAAGGCTTCTAAAATGTCTTTATCCTTGCTAAGTAGGGCTTTGCTATATAGTTTGCTCTGGGTGTATTCAAAATTACTACATTTCCCATGGGTTTTCTTGGCTTTTCACTTTGAAGAACTGTCAGACACTCCTGGATATAAAACCCATGAGGTGTTTTAAGAGGCTGGGATCTAGAAGAAAGAATTCTAAAAAATTTCACTTTTAACATTAGTCCATCCTCTGCCTTGAGAAAATAGTTACTATTTAAATGTTCCTACTAGTTTATGCTTCTGGTGTGTACTTCAGCTAAACTGATTTCAGATGTGATTCTTTAGTTTTCCTATGCCTCCAGATTCTTGGTGTTTGCTTCCCTGTGACTTAAATTCTCTGAGAATTCTTAGGAATGTTACTAAGTTTCACTTTGCTCAGCTTTTACCTTGGTATAAGGACAAGAGTGACAATTTCAAAATTCTTTACATTTCTGAATTAAAATTGGAGTCAGAAAATCCACTATTTCTTTCTTTCCCCTCATTTGATCAATTCATGACTCAGCTGTGACAGAAATTCTGCTCTTGGTCTCAAAACTTAGAAATTATGTTTATATCTTATCTCATTAGCAGAGCTGATCTAAATTGATAGCTTGTGGCTCTCTCCAGGTGCTTATAGGAAGTCACATGAAAACCATATCAGCTAATCCATATTATTTTTTACCATTGAATCAACAGCTCACAATAAGATTAAAAAATGTACTTGGAAATTGTTGTGACTAACCTAAAGCTTAGGCCTCTGTTTCTCAATTTACATTCTTATAATTCATTCTGTGCTGATACTGCCAAAAAGCTTGAGAATTTTTAACATAAATCTTACTACCTCATTTGGCCTGCGTAAAGGATAAATCTCTACATTTTTCTCTTAGATTCAAAGCCTTTCGTTTATTCTTTGCTGCTTGCATCACCATCCTTTGTATTTTCATTTTGGTGTGGATGTATTTGCAATGTTTGTGCTGTCTGTGGACCATATCTCATGAACAAAAACTGAATAATATGTTTATTGCTATAAACTTATCTCAAAAAAAATTTAAACAGTCTAAAGGTTTTGTTATAACAAAATGAATGGACTAAGACATATTAAATAGCACTTTTTAAATTAAAATGCTACATTTCTCAGATTGCAGCAGCTTTTTCGTTGTCTTTCTTCTTTTCTTTTTTGAGGGGTGCCAATAACTAAGCTTATAAGGATAATCCTCACTTGTGATGGCTCAGTTTAGGATTTTTTGACTTTCTGATGTTATGAAGACAATAAGCGTTCTGTAGATACCACACTTTAATTTTTGACCTTTTTCTTGGCCAGTCATATATGGTAGTCCGTCATGATGTTGGGCAGAGCAGGAAGCCACAGACTCCATTCAGCCTTGTGATCATGAGAGTGAAGAACCACACTCTACAGTATACTGTGCTGCTCAGCTGTGATGTTTGGCATGCCAGCTGTATAAAATGCATTTTGAGCTTATAATCATTTCAACTTTTAACAGATTTATTAGGATATAACCCGATTGTAAGTCAAGGAGCATATACATAGTAAAAAAATTGGAACTTTTGAGTTAGGTAATGTTCCTATTTTGTATTCTGTTTGTTACTCTAGTTAGGTAATTTGGAATATTATTTTTTCTGTGGCTTATTTTTTCCCTCTATTTTTGTACTGGAATCTACCATATACTTTACGACTGTCCTGAGCATTAAATGAAGCAATATAATAAGGTAAACACTCAGTGAATGCTTACTTTCTGTTACTTTTTTAGAAAAGTAGGGAAATCCAAAGCATTGAGTTTATATATATGTTCACCTTTCTCTTGTTTCTGCTTTAGTGAAAATAATTCTGTATGTGACACAAAGAACTATGTAGTTTGTCATAATTTCTTGTATTTGAAATAATAATCATAGAAAATAGTTAATGTAACTTAATTTTAGTATAACAATTTAGTAATATTTATTTTGTGGGAAAATTTGCCGATATGGTTTGGTTATTGTGATATGATACACATACAATAAAAATGTCAATTTATTGGAGATATTGTTTTAACTTTTTCCATTTAATTTGTATATAGATATTTAATGTGTCTCTTTGTGCGTGAACTGCATTCAAAATAACTTATTAACTAAAATTTTGAATACATTTTTTGTTCCACATGTAAAATAATGAGATATTTGAGGGCAGCTATGGTTCAAATAATACAGCATAATTGAATATGATTGAGTTTCAAATACATGACCCAAGAGAATAGTTCTCTTGTAACAACCACTCAAGCAAGATCTAATAAGCTCTGCTTCTACAGGCCAAGTGACTCTGAGAACACACAAAAAGTGAAATGACCATAAATTATTTTGCCAGAAATGTTTCATTATCCTCATAGAATGGAATTTATAATGAATGCATACCCGGAGCTCTGCATGTTCTTCTTCATCATTAATATGAATGAGACAAGATGAACAGCAAATTTATCTTAGAAATACTGGGGTCACTAAAATTATTTCTGAAACATCATGCAGGTGCACATTGTACAGTTTTGATTGAATAAGTTGTGAAACTTGATGGCTATTAACTGACCATTATGATTTCTTTTCCACTTAATTTTCTATTACTGATTATTATATTTATCATATATCATTTTAGAAACCTAAAAATTCTAACTACCCATTAAAATCCTGAAGCATATTTCAGGCACAACTTGTTCCTTACTTATTTTGTAGAAAATATTTCTATTTTGTAAAAAAAGTCCTTATTTTAGAGGAGACATATTTTAGCCACACAAATGCTATTGACCAAATGTATTCTGTTTAGAGTTTCAAATACCCATTCTGTCATATCCTTCCTCCCTCTCTCTCTCTCACTCTGCCTTCTATCTTTAATTCTCTTTATCATTTTAATTTAATATGCACTCATTAATTCATAATCTATTCATCCTAGTCTTCATAATTTCCAAATTGCATTTACCCTTGACTAAGAGAATGATAGCTGGTAGCAATAATTAGTAATTGCTTTTATAGAGTATATTGATATATGGTTTGCTCTTAAACTATCACTTTTACTTGAAGGTGCCAGTAATAAAGAAAAGACAATAAGAGACAATAATTAGAACATTCAAGAAATCTGATCCAACATTAAGAGACCGAACCTAAGGTGACTGTCACTGAGGAAAGTCTAGAGGTACAAACCAAGGGCATAGATAACATTTTTAGTGAAGAACTCTGGGAGAATTTTCCAACCCTGGAAAATGAGATGAACATCTACATACAGGAGGTAATCAGAAACCCAAATAGATAAGATTAAAAAAAAAACCTTCTTATGACACATTATAATTAAAATGCCTAGTAAACTAGAAAATCTAGAAGAAATTGGAAAATTTATAGAAAAATATAACCTACCTAAATTGAACCAAGAGGATATAGAAAACCTAAAGTGATCAATAACAAGCAACAATATTGAAGCGGAGATAAAAAGCTTTCCAATAAAGAAAAACCCATGACCATATGCATTTTCAGCTGAATTCTGCCAGACATTTGAAGAGGAAATAAGCAAACACCTTAGTTCATATTAATAAATATAAATTAAGAATAATGATAATTATTTGCATCAATATTCTATAGTCATGAAGGAAAAGATCCTTGAAGGTTGCTTTAATGTTTTTCTTTCACTAAATTGTTAAAATCAAGCAAATGCAATGAATATCTGTTTAGTGGATTCAAAATGTTTTTAAGACACAGATAAGGCCCACTTCGGACCTACTCTATGTGATTGAAACTACACAACACATCTGTTACCTATAAAAACAAAATTTTACTTAAATATGTATAATAATTTTAGACCCTATATCTTACTGTATCCAAGCAATCCTCTCAGATGAATTTTCTGAGAAATATAGATTTTGAAGAGCTATAGGAGACATATAGCTAGTCTATAATATTGAAATAAATAAAAATATAAGATCTAGGAAAATATTTGGAGAAGGTAAACTAATCCTCCGTCAAGAGAATAGCGGATTTTCCTCACCTCTTTCATTTATCCATTGTGTGCAAAAATATGTCTTGGAAATAGAAGATTATCTTCAGGTAGAAAAATCCCAGAAAAATAAAAAGAATTTGTACAAGAAGAGATATTAATAAGAGGCAGCCTTTGAATAAGTTCTTTTACCTGTGTAGTTAAGATCAGCAATGGACTCATTCAACACACATTTTTATGCTTTCCGGATGCTTCTGTGTACTACAGAAACCCGATCAATTATAGATAGAATAATAGAAGTTACTGGTTTAGCTTCCCTGAGGAGATTGTTGAAGGTACAGTTTTATTATCTGCAAGTTGTTGCTGATCCTTTGCAAGCTTGCTTTACAGATGGATACACTTGATACCACAAGGATGTTATGGGTATTGATCTTGGTAGTTTTAAACTCTAGGGTTTGGCATAGATTCACAATGTCTGAACCAACTAGTGACAGTGGCATTTCAGTACAACAATTTATCTTGCTCATATAGTAGGGCCACCTTTCCTGTTGTTTCTGTTCTGTTCTTTAGACAATAGACATCACAAAACAGAAGGTGTGTGTGTGTGTGTGTGTGTGTGTGTGTATGTATTCTGGAGCAGGGATACAGAGTAAGAGAGCCCTATAAGGAAGTAGAAAAAAAGATACAGAAATAAACTAAGATAATTTTCATTAAATCAATTTAGTTAAAATAGCAATGTCTGGTTAAATATCATTGGTAAGATTATAAAATAGATTAAGGTTTTTTGTAATTAATTATTTTTATATATACTTTTATTTTTGCATTGTAGTCTCACATCATAATTTAGTTCAGAGTGATAGTGACATACATGCACACAGCACTTAGTGAGCTTCCCCCATCAGCCCTCTCCAGTCCCTCCCCTTCCCCATACATGATGTTGAAATTAGCATTGGTATTCTAATATATATACATAACATCAACGGAAGTGCCTCCTTTGTTAATTCTCCCTCCTCCCACCAACACATTCCCCTGGATCACCTTCCTTGCTCCACTGGGGTTTCTCCTCCATTATCTAAAGTCCCTCTTATATCACAAAATACTCCCTAGTCTCTGCATGTGAAAGAAAACATATGACCCTTCACTTTCTGTGACTGGCTAATTGCACTTAACATAATGTTCTCCAGGTCCATCCATTTTCCAGCAAATGACATAATTGTGTTCTTCTTTATTGCTGAGTAGAATTCCATTGTGTGTACATCCCACAATTTTGGAATCTATTCAACTGTTGATGGACACCTAGGTTCATTCCATAATTTGATAATTGTGAAATGTTCTGTTATAAACATGGATATGCATGTGTCACTATAATATTCTGGTTTTAGTCCCTTTGGAAAGATACCAAGGAATGGTATAGCTGGATTATATAGTGGATGCATTTCAAATTTTCTGAGGTATCTCCACATTGTTCTCCATAGTGGCTGTACTGATGTGCAATCCTACCAACAGTATAGAAGAGTTCCTATTTCCCCACATCCTAACCAGCATTTATTGTTTTTTGACTTCTTGATGATTGCCATTCTGATTGGGTTTAGATGGAATCTCAGTGTGGTTTTGATTTGCATTTCTCTGATTGCGAATGATGTAGAACATTTTTTCATGTATTTATTGGCCATTTGTATTTCTTTTTTTGTGAAGTATTTTAGATAATTTGCCCATTTTTTTATTAGGTTGTTTTTTTTAGTGGTATGCTGTCGGGGGCATCCATCGGTCTCTCGGGGCCAGCCAGAGAGAGAGAGGGATGCGAAGCTGACGGAGGGGGGGGGGCAGAAGCCGGACGGTTGGACAAATAACCATATCTCCAACTGGGAGCCATGTCTTGCAAAAACTCGTTTATTAGAAAGCACATCTCTCTTTTATAGTAGGGGCAGTACAGGAAGTTCGCAAGTAGTAGGGTGTGGCACCATGACCCCCTGTGATCTATCATAGGTAGAGGCACCTGTCATCTGTGAGTACGGAAGGAGGTAACTACCTATCACAGCCCTCCTGAGGCTAGGTGGGACTACCTGCGGGACCTCCCACTGAGGAATTCGCCAGCGCCATCTTTGCCATTAATATGCTGAATTACTGCCACGTGGGAGAGGTCCGGTACTACAGAGCAGGCTTCTGCCAGTCCACCAGGCCCTTTCATGGCACTGGGTAGAGGGCCCAGCAGTATGCTTCTTAAGTTCTTTGGACATTCTAGATATCAGTCCTCTATCAGAGGAGTAGCTGGCAAAGATCTTCTCCCATTCTGTTGGCTCTCTCTTTAGACTCTTGATAGTTTCTTTTACTGTACAGAAGCTCTGAAATGTAATGCAATAATTAAAAATATGGAATGCTTTATGAATGTGTGTGTCATCCTTGCATAGGGGCCATGCTAATCAACTCTGTATCATTCCAATTTTAGTATATGTGCTGCCCAAGCAAGCACTAGATTAAAGTTTAAGATTAATATAAGTGAAAATTTGTATCTGCTTAATTTGACCAATAAAAGTGGTTTTGAATGATTAAAGTTTAAAGTTTGAATATTTAAGTAGTAATGTTAATCTCAATATTCATTATCTCTAAATTATTACCAATTTTTATGATATATAAGAAACTGACCCTGAGGAACTTCCATGTCCTGTAAAGATTTTACTAAAAGAAAATGCAAATATTGGATTAATTCCTAGATATTTTATTTTTGCCATGTTTTCTTTGTACTATTTATTATAAAATATAAAGCAAGACAACTTACAAAATGTGAGGAGAAGATTTAAGCTTGGATATAAAGGAAGAGCCTGGATTAATATTGTGAGGGCCGTGGAAAAAGAGTATTAGAATAAAAGAAAAAAATGTTTGGCTGATGGAGTTATAATGAGTCAGTAAAGGATATAAACCATGAAAATGTAGCAGAAATTATTAGTACATTTTTGTAGATTTCTCCAGAAACACTTAACAGTTCAAAAGCAAAAGAAGGAAAAAGAAGGAAAGAGATTGTGAAGTTTAACTTAGTTCAAAATCAGAAGTGCAGGCAGGATAAAAAGACAAAAGGAATAAAAAGGTAGAAAATTTTTTTCTTTGCAAAGCTGAAACCAAGATTTTCTTAACTATGCTAATTTTGAGAAGAAACACTTACTACATACATTTACTTCTGCTCTGATATACCACATGGCTAATCATGATACCAGGTTGGGAGAGCAAAACTTAGCATGGGATAACTCCCTAAAAGCTATGGATTTGTTTGTGTTTCTAAATTTTGCACAAGTGGTTTTGTTTCAGCTTTAGTTAAAAAGAATATATTTATACATATATATGTCTTTATATATGTAATATATGTAATATATATGTATATATATGTGTATATATATGTAATATATATATGTAATATATTTTTACATAATATGTCTTTAACTTCTTTGGGTTCCAAATATAACATTAAAATTCTTCAATTTAATAAAATGAAATTTTTATTTTATTGAATTTTGTTACAAAAATTATTTATCTCTGAGAGTTTTATAAAAAGAGCTAAATGAGATAAACCAGTCTCAGAAAGTCAAGGTCATGTTTTCTCTCATATATAAAAGCTAGAAAGAAAATAGAAAACAGAAGATACTTCGGACAATTGAGAAGAGAGACCAGTAGAATAGTGGAAGGGGATGGGGAGGACGGTAGAGCAGGAAAAAAGAAGGAAACAGTACAAATAATGAATGCTATGTGTATGTATTAAGGTATCCATTCAATCGCACTAACATGTATGGAGAGGGGAAAGTAGGAGGGAAATACACCAAGTGATGGGTACATGTCTGTTTGTATCACTTTGAATATCATTATGATAATTGCAAGCACCAATAAAAGTTTTTAAAAGTTTTAGAAAAGTTCATTTATTTTTTTTGGTACTGGGGATTGAACTTAGGGATATTCTATCTCCGAACTACACCCCCAGCCCTATTTTTATTCTTTATTTATTATTATTTTTTATTTATTATTCTTTGTTCTTAGGGTCTCACTACGTTGTGGAGGGCCTCAATAAGTAGCTGAGGCTGGCCGCAAACCTGTGATCCTCCTTTGTTAGCCTCCCAAGTACTGGGATTACAACCGTGCGTCACCACGCCCAGCTAGAAAAGTTCAAATTTAATCATTCAAATATATGTATTTGAATCTATGCATGTATAATACACACACACATGCATAAACACACACATCTGAAACTACTCTTTGGTGGGCTTGCTGATTTTTACTCTTCTTTTTTTACATGATAACATGAGCAATTTTGTGCAACTTAAATATTTTTGCCGTGCTGGGGATCAAACCCAGGGCTTCATGCATCTACCATTGTGCTATACCCCAGTCAACAAATTTAACTGAGTTAATGTTTGGATTGTGAGCTGCTTTGGTGGAGGACTTAGGCCTGGAGAGTGTTTATGCATTTTATTTTCTGGGAACTCAGGTAGTGTCAATATTCAGGGATTGATATTTGTGATATTTTTAAAGTTAAACGTTGTATTATTCAGCTTTTGGGCGCTATAGGAACATATATAAGGCAGGAAAATGAAAAGAGGCTTATTTAGCTCACAGTTTTGGAGGTTCTGGGTGTGTTTCCTGTCATGGCTAACTCTGGTGAGGGTCCTCTTGGCTGGATCACGTCATGGTTGACAGCAATGGCATGATTACATGTGAGCAAATGGTCACATCACCACAATGGAAACAAGAAAGCTAGCTTTTCCAGCCTCAGCCTCCTTTTAAAGTAACTCCCTTGCCCAATCTCAGAAGGAGCTGCATAAGAACTGCATTAATCTTTTATGAGGAAAGGGGCCCAAATCACCTAAGGTCTTCCCACTAGACCCTACTTCTTAGTTTCACATCACCTCCCAATACTGACACCCTGTCAAACAACTTCCCAACATATGAGCTTTTTTGGGGGAGACATTTAAATCACATCCAAACCATAGCAAGAATTCTGTACCATATATATAAATTGCAATTTCATAGCCATGTGTGATATAGCTTATGGTTCCAAATTTTCTAGAGAGACTTTTTCCAACCAAGAGAAAAGTAAAGAAGGGCTCTTTTTTTCATCTTCATTTGTTTAAAGGTAGTTTTTTTTTTAGTTGTTTGTTTTCTAGCTTACCTTTCTATTAATTATGGAGTCCTTTAAGAATTCCTGCTTTACATGAGGGTCAAAGTTCAATTCCCATCTGCCATGTACTCAGGTCTAATATTCTGCCAATGTGTTATAGGCATTAATTTGCAGACCCTCTGATTACTAGAGTAGCCTTTGTCCCTTTTACAGTAGCCAAAGCACCGTTCAGTTACGTGCTGAATTAGTTTATGTTCTTCTGTGAATTGTTAAGAGTTTTAATCTAACTTAATTGCATTTGAAGCTATGCATTTAAAGAATTGTTACAATGTTATGCAATATTGCTAGGTATTTGCAGTGGGAAGAGTTCCAGTAACAGCCTGCTAAAAACACAAGATTTTTTTTTCGTGTCTGTGGTGGCAGGGATGGAACTCAGGGCCTCAATCATACTAGGCAAGTGCTCCACCACTGAACTACACCCTCAGCCTCTCAAAGGGGTTCTCATTAAATGTTTAAACCTTTAAAAAAAATTATTCCACATTAACTATTCCCTCTAAATTGATTACCTTCCTGTAATAATTTTGGTAATTGATACTTTATAAGAAATATTCTAATTATTTTATATTTCCAAATTTCTTGTTATAGAGTTAAGTTATTAAATACTGAGCAAGACTTAAGTTTATTGTCTGCCTACCACATTCTAAGCACTATTTGATGTACCAAGGATTAAAAAAAATAGACTTTCTGCTAATCCAGTTTACATTATAGTGGAGAATTCAAAATGCAAACAAAAAATAAATGAGTAATTTTTAAATCCTTAAAAATGTATTTTTCTCATCTCTTAAAGCTACAAATAGCTTCTACAAAGCTCAATAGCACAGAATTTTGAAGTGGAGCAGGAATCATCCTCCTGCATTCTTGACTTGTATAACTGGTATAATGGTGTCAGAATTCTATTATATAATATCAGTTTTATTTTGTTTTGTTTGTTATTCCTTGCTTTCTCTTTCCTTCTACTTTCCTGATCTCTCTTTGATCATTTGTATTAATCACATGTTCTTTAGCCCCTCCCTTTGCCTTATTATTGGTGACAGAATTAATTTGTTATTCTTTACAGTCTGTGATTCCTGTGTTTTAATATGAAAACAAGATACCAACTATTTCTCTCACTAAGTCTGTATGCTCTCATCACAATAGGGTTTATCCTTGAAAATGTGCTTTTTTTTATAATCTCACTCCTCATCTTTACATGGAAAAACAAGAAATTTTAAAATCTCTGCCTTCTCTTCATTCTTTTATCCCCTACTTTTTTTCTGCTTCTCACTCACCCTCTCTTTTAGCATTATATACTGACCTCTTTTTTATATACTTTTATTTGTGCATTATAGACTCACATCATAATGTAGCTCATAGTGATAGTGACATACATGCACACAGCACTTGGTGAGTTTTCCCTAGGCTCCCTCCTCACTCCCCCCTTTCCTATACAGGATATTGAGACTGGCATTGGTAATCTCACATGTGTACATAATGTCAATGAATTCCTTCATTGATCCCGCTCCCACTTTCCCCTAGACCATCTCCCTGGCTCCATTAGAGTTTCTCCTTCATTATCTGAAGTCTCTCTAGTATCCCAATTACCTCCTAGCTTCTACATTTGAGAGAAAATATATGACCCTTCACTTTCTGTGACTGGCTAATCTCACTTAACATAATGTTATCCAGGTTCACTCATTTTCCTGCAAATAACATAAGAGAGACCCTTCCAAATGAGAGTAGATCTTTGTCAGTTACTCCTTCAATAGGGGACTAATATCTAGAATTTACAAAGCACTTAAAAGACAACACTAAAGTAACAACCCAATCAAGAAATGGGCAGGAAATCCCAGCACTTTGGGAGGCGGAGACCGGAGGATCCGGGTTCGCCACCAGCCTCAGCTCTCTCTCTCTCTCTCTCTCTCTCTCTCTCTCTCTACCTAGTGAGGCCCTCTGCAACTTTGTGAGACCCGGTTTCAAAATAAAGTATAAAAATATAGGGCCAGGGGTGTAGTGCGGAGGTAGAACGCCCCGGGTTCAATCCCCAGAACCGCAAAAAAAAAAAAAAAAAAAAAAAAAGAAATGGGCAGGAGACCTAAATAGACATTTCACAGAAGAAATACAAATAGCCAATAAATACATAAAAAAAAGTTCAACATCATTAGCAATCAGGGAGATGCAAATCAAAATTACACTGAGATTCCATTTAACCCCAGTTGGAATGACAATCCTCAAAAAGTCAAACAACAATAAATGCTGACTAGGATGTGGGGAAATAGGAACTCTTCTACACTGTTGGTGGGATTGCAGATTAGTACAGCTGTTATAGAGATCAGTGTGACAATTCCTCAGAAAACTGGGAATGGATCTACCACATGATCCAGCTATACCATTCCTTGGTATCTTTCCAAAGAAACTGAAATCATAATATTATAGTAATATATACATATCCATGTTTATAGCACCACAATTAATAGCCAAATATGGAACCAACCTAGGTTCCAACCTATCCACCAACAGATGAATTGATTATAAAATTATGGGATATACACACAATGGAATTCTACTCAGTAATAAAGAAGAACAAAATTGCATACTTACCTCTGAATCTGTATTTTTTGAGATAGTGAAGTACTTTCAGCTCCAGAATCAGTATTTATTACTTATATTATGCATTTCTATAGAGTCTGTCATTAATCTTTTAGATGAAATAATAGATTCTACTTCAAGATTCCTACTTGGCACTTACATGACTTAGGGGCATATCACTGTCCATGTGAATTTCATAATAGTTGAATAGATTGATATCAGCATTCATTCCTTATAACTGGTCCCCCCATATTTAATTCAAAATAGAAATTATTAGTGTACACAGACTGACAGAACTTCAAATAAATGGGAATTAAGTATTTAAAAAATAAAAATTATTAAAATAGCTGACCATCAGTATAGAGACAAGTTAATCACAGCATTGTTTAGGTAAATATTAAGAATAAGAAATAAGAATAATGTGAAAAAGGATTAGAAACACAGAAATGAGAATATTGAAAGGAAAGAGACATTAACCTAACCGAAAATTCAGGTCTTGAGAACTTATAATTAATGTTGTTTCCAGTGGTATGAAAGGAATATTATTAAGAAAATTCTAAGTTGTTTTTATAAATTCTGAAGCAATATAAAATTATATTTTAATTCACTTCTTTTCCCTTCTTAGTTTGCTTTTATATCCATTTTCAGATTCTAATTGCTATTATTTAATTAATTCTATTTCCAGAAGAAAGCAGCAATAGCAATGTTTAATTATCAGTATTAATACCTCTGTGTAATTTCATTTATTTAATATTTACTAAATATTGTGCTTTAAAATAACTTTTATAACATTAAACAGAAATATAAACACAAAATATAAACTCAACTTACATTAAGTCTCATATAAATTATCAACAACACAATATGTGAAATGTGAAGCCCATGAAAGAGAATTTAATCAGTCATAAAAATTAAAATAAAATTTTATGTAATTTTATTGTGATCCTTGGATATAAATTTGTCATTTCTGTCTTACTCAGATACGGATAATATTTTTTTACTAATTTTCCAGCTGACAAAAAGTTCTTTTTAACTGTACATGTATAATGAAGAAGAATTAATTACAAATACAGTCCCTTGAATCTTTCATTTGCAAACAATCTCATCTTTTACTTGATACTTTTGAGACCTCCAGATTCATTATATATAGGTGAATATTTCAAAGTAGAATTAATTGTATCTTAAAACCATCATGTTAATTTTTCAGGTAAGAAAGATTTTACACTAGATGGAGAATTATTCTTACAATACTTTTTGTTTCATCTTCTCTTCATTTTTGTGAAGATTCTGGAATTATAAGATGATGCACATTTGCATGATAAGGCATGTGTGTGTGTGTGTGCGTGTTTGTGTGTTACTAGAGATTGAATCCAGGAGCATTCTACCACTGAGATATACCCCAGGCCCTATTTCAGCTTTTATTTTGAAACAAAGTTTTGCTAAGTTACTACCTGCAGGCCTGGAACCTGTAATCCTCCTCTCTGCCATCCTCCTGTCTCATCCTCCCAAGTTCTGGAATTACAGGTGTGCACTACCACACCCAGCTTGATTTTAATGTATACTTGTTGAATGGTAAAATTTTAGATTCCATATATCTTAATATATATAATTAGTAAAATTTTGTATTAAAAATATAGGTGATAAACGTTGGTACAAACTCCTGCACAGGATTTTAAAATCTAATATTATAGTCATTATTATCAGCATTTTTATTTTTATACTTATTTTATTTTTATATTGAAAAATGTTGCCAAAGAACATGGTGAAAGAGATCATGTATGAGCTCTGGGGCCTTTATAAAAGAGGAGAAAGTAGCTAAGATTTCATTTAGAAAGAGGATGCTAAAAGTAGACAGAATTAATCCTTACTGAAATAGACATTGACAATCTGTCTGACTCTATCTTTCTCTATCTCTGCACCATTTTTCTCAGTCTAAATGTAAAGCATGGGAAGCAGGGAGCCCAGATGTATTTCTATAATTTGTTTTTTGTTTAACTATATATGGCAATATTGCCACTTATTAGGTGAAGTAAACCTTCAGATTCCTGCTCATTTATTCACACCCTTCTGGAGATAGTTACACTCAAGCACCAATTAGAACCATGCAACAAACTGATGGAGAAACCTTTGACTGGCTGGTCTACCCATATTTACTTTACTGCCTTTTTGTCCTTAACTATCCTTCAGCAATGGTCAGCCATATGACACATTTCTGGTGGACATCATATTGTTCTGTCTCACTTGGGTTGTTTTAATAGAAACCCAACTCTTGCCACTGTTATTTTTAAGTTACTAATCTGACTCTGTCAACCCAACCTACAAAAATAGCATTGTAAATAAAATGAACTGAATAGTAATTGTAGATATATTGGAGGCAGAAAGAAAAGTGTGTGGTTACTAATAAGGGATCAAGGTTAATGAATATGTACAAACTAGAGAGCAAAAAAGGCATAAATGGTTAAATGTTCTGTTTTAGAAAAAGTGGTTAAATTATGATTCTAGAAAGTAAAGTTAAGAATATAGAAGTTTCATGTGTCTATTGGCCATTTGTATCTCTTCTTTCGTGAAGTGTCTATTCATTTCAGCTGCCTACTTCTTGATCGGATTGTTTGTTTTCTTAGTGAAAAGTCTTTTAAGTTCTTTGTATATCCTAGATATTAGACCTCTGTCAGAGGGATAGCTTGCAAAGATCTTTTCCCATTCCGTAGGCTTTCTCTTTAAGATCTTGATGGTTTCCTTTGATGAGCAGAAGCTTTGTAGTTTAATGCTATCCCACTTATTAATTCTTGCTTTAATTTCCTGTGCTTTGGAGGTCTTGTTGAGGAAGTTTCTACCTGTACCTATATGATGGAGTGTTGGACCTATGGCTTCTTCCAATAATTTCACAGTCTGTGGTCTAACTTCCAGGTCTTTGATCCATCTCGAGTTGACTCTTGTGCAGGGTGAGAGGTAAGGATTCAGTTCCATTTTTCTACAGGTAGATAACCAGTTTTCCCAGCACCATTTGTTGAAAAGACTGTCCTTTCTCCAATGTATGTGTTTGGCACCTTTGTCAAAAATCAATTGGCTATAAGTTTGTGGACTTGTTTCT
>PVJS01020667.1:16813-32445 GCA_004027185.1 Glis glis | reverse complement strand
AAAAAAAAAAAAAAAAAAAAAAAAAAGAATTACGAGGCAAAGCTAATAGAAGGTCGACTGACTGCTAGGGGTTCTCCATTTCCTTGTCCATGACTCTAAAGAATATGGGCACTAGGGACTTGGAAAGGAAATTTTGAAAAGGAAATACAAGCTTTCATAGGTAACAGCTTTAAATGCTCAAAGAGTACGTACGCAAGGTCTCCTACGAGAGACCAGGATAGAATGAAAATAGCACGATTTAACAAATATGTAGTAGGCACCTAGTATACTGGCTATAAAGATGAGCCAGATATGGCTCTAACAGTAATAGTCAGGGGGGATAGTAATTCATCATGATTAATGAGAAAGACAGGAAAGACTAAAGGAGGGATGGCAAAGTCAATGTCTACAAAGGCCAAGGTCAACACATGACCAAGATATGCAGGTTGGATGGGGACTGCAGCAAACTAACCGGCATCTTCAGTCTTCTTTTTGCTTTTTAAAGAAAAGCTGGGAATCCAAGTTTATGTGTCAACTCTCCCAACTTTAAAAACTGGAAAAAATAATCATTTTTCTATTTCTTCTCCAAAACATGATACAAGCTATACAATGCACGTCTGATGCCAAAGTTTGGTCCATGGGCTACCAGTTTGAGACCCTTACATTAGAGGGAGTGGAGAAAAATGTACACAGTTCTTGACTGCAAGGGCCAAAGGGATGATGAGAGATACTGTGAAGGCTGTGGAGCTAGGCCTGAGGGAAAATGGATACAGTACAGGGAAAAACAAATTAAGGCATTGAACCAATAAAAAGAAAACTGCAGAGGCTTGCGGTATTACACTCACCGCTAACATCTGCTCAGCACTTTTAGAGTTTCTAAAGTTCTTTCTCAGATTATCCCATTTTATCCCCCAACAACCCAAGAGGTAGGCATTATTTTCACCTCTGTTTTAGAAAGAAAGAATTATTGGGTCAGAACATGTAAGCAACTTGCCTATGGTCCCACAGCTATAGCACAGAACTCTAGTCGAAGACCTGTACTTTTCTAGAATCTCAAAGAGAAGAACTCCAGGTTATCTCCACCACCTTTTATTAAGAAGTCCAGTGGTGCCCCCCTCATCCATGATGGATGTTCCAAGACCCCCAGTAGATGCCTGAAACTGTAGATAGTGGCAAACCCTATATATACCACATCTGCATATATATATGCAGATAGATATATATGCAGATATATATATGCATATTTATCTGCATATAGATATATATATATATCTGCATATATAGATATATATATATCTGCATATATATAGATAGATAGATATATGCATATATATATGCATATATATATGCATATATATATATGATAGAGTTTAATGTATCAGGTAAGCACAGTAAGAGGTTAACAATGATAAAACAAAACGATTATAACAATATGATAAAATACAAATATACAAGTTTGCACTTAAGGGACATTATTAAATACAATAAGGGTGACTGGAACACAGGCACTGCAGTATGCATCAGCTGATCTGATAACCTTGACACCTACTACGTAACTAACTGCGGGTGGTGTATACAGCGTCAGTACGCTGGACAGAGGGATGCCTCCATCCGGAGCAGGACAGAGTGGAACAGCACAAGATTTCATCACCCTACTCGGAAGGCTGAATAATTAAAAACTTACAAATTGTTTACTTCTGGAATTTTCCATGTAATATTTTTGAACTGTGGTTGATGGTGGGTAACTAAAACTAAGGAAAGAAAAAACATGGTCCATGGATAAGGGGGGAATTTTGGATAGATTCCTGAGTCCTCCCCTAGTGATTGTGCTACATTAGGCCTGAGGTTTGGTACAGAAAGTTATACCAAATTTCTTCCAGATGATTCTGATGTACAACTAGCTTAATCACACTGGTCTAGACCAATGTTCTCAGCCGGGGTGGCTTTGCCCCCTATTCTACCAGGAGACATCCAGCATGTATGGAGACATTTTTGGTTGTCACCACTGTGGGGGTAAGGACCGTGACAACATAGGTATCTGGTGGGTAGAGGCCAAGGCAGCTGCTAAGCATCCTACTATGCACAAGACAGCCCCCATAACAAAGAATTCTTCACCCCAAAATGTCACTAGGGCCAAGACCCGGAAACCCTGGTTAAGACTAGTGTCTGGGTACTCACACCGGGGGCTGAGATTCAGCACCATCAACACCACCTGGGAGCATGTTAGAGTTCAGGTCCAGCCCAGACCCACCAAGTCCGAATCTGTGGTCCAACAGGAGCCCCAGCTGACGCATGGGCACTTTGAGAAGCAAGGCTCCAGATCATGCTTCCCTTAGCCATCATGGAAAGGACCCTCGATGGCAGGCCGGTCTCACCATTTTGTAGATAGGAAAACTGAGGCCCAGAGCAACTGAGTGACTGTCTCATGGTCACAGAGCTCGCTCAAGGCAAAATCAAGACCAAATTCCAGGTGTTAATTCCCTGACCCGTGTTATCTCCCAGAAGTAATTAGAACTGAAGTGTGGGCTCATTCAACAGTTCTGCCCCACGGAAAAGTTGGTACCAACCTTCAGGAGGGGTGTGTGTGTGTGTGTGTGTGTGTGTGTGTGTGTATAGGGGGGTTATGAGGGGTTTTCTGAGGTCTGAAAGGAATCTATTGTTCTGCTGGTGAAGAATTAAAAAAAATTATCTCAAACACCATGGAGGATTATCATGTTTACCCACTGATTTTGCCTGCAGATATTTTACAAGGAAAACAGCTATGTGGCTCCCACCGTGGGGGAGTCCAGCAGCCATCAGGACAAAGCCAAATTATCCAAAACGACGGCAGTGCCCAGGCGGTCGTCCCCAGACATCTGGGGAATGACGCCAAACCAGTTCCAGAGGAGTCTTCAGGATTAAACAGCAGTGTAAAAGGGTTTACACCAAGGATTTCTGCTGTGAGGTCACAAGCAGGTTGTGACAGGGTCTGAAGCAGCTTAGTTCAGACTCATACAGACACACACCAGAGCGGGGGGGGGGGGCTTGCCCCCAGCTTGTGGGAAGAAGACAAAAGCAAATTCTTTCAGCTGTTCTCCCAGGTTCACTGGAACTGACACTCCAGTTCCCAAAGGCCAAAGGAGCCCCAACCAGGCCCTGCATCTTTGCATTTGCAAGGAACCCGACTGCTGTCAGCGATGGGCTCAACCACACAGAACTCGGGTTGGTGTCAGAAGGAACCAGCCAAGCTGGAGAAAGTTCTGTAACAACTAAAGTAAGCAGAGACGCCAGAAACTGAAGGTGTTTGTTAGTGTTTGGCGACAACAAAAGTGGAGCCTGAATACTGATGCATGTGAGAGAGGTTCTTACACTGACACCTCATAATTGAGGAGAGGAAAAGAGAGTGAAAGCCCAGAGAGAAAGATTCGTGAGGCAGGTCATGATTTTATGTAACACATCATTCTATGCAAAGTTAAAAAAAAAATGTTGTGTGTGGTACTGGGGATTGAACCCAGGGGTGTTCTGCCTCTGAGCTACACCCCTGGCCCTATTTTATTTTATTTTATTTTACTTATTATTGTTATTATTATTTTGCTTGTGGTACTGGAGATTGAACACAGGGGCATTCTGTCTCTGAGCTACACTCCCAGCCCTATTTTATTTTTTATTTTGAAACAGAGTCTCACTAAGTTGCTAAGGGTGGCCTCAAACCTGCGATCCTCCTGTCTCAGCCTCCCAAGTACTGGGATTACAGGAGTGTGCCATCACACCTGGCTTATGCAAAGTAAATTACACAACTAATTAGGATAGGTTAGAAAGTGACTAGGCCATGGTAAAAGAGGAAGAGAGATTTGATGAGCTCTATCAACCCTTCACAGCCCTCTGGGTTAACTAGGTTAACTGACTGGGCTCCCCAGAGCCTGCCAGAGCTGGCTCAATCTGGCTGTGAGTTTGTGGCGTGTGTGTGTGTGTGTGTGTGTGTGTGTGTGTGTGTGTGTGTGTTTCTGAGGGTTGAACCCAGAGACCTTCTACCTCCAAGCTACACCCCCAGCCCTATTTTATTTTTTATTTTGAAACCAGGTCTCACTAAGTTGCTAAGGGCCTCACTAAGTAGCAGAGGCTGTCCTTGAACCTGCGATCCTCCTGTCTCAGCCACCTCCCGAGTACTGGGATTACAGGTGTGCACCACCATGCCCGGCTGAGCTTTTGCTTTTTAATGAAAGCAGTATACACTGATATCATGCATTATCCTGCTATAGAAATGTAGTATTTTTAAGGGGGAGGCAGAGAATGTCCTCTGTATATTTGAAGAATACATAAAAGCCTCTAAAATTCCAGAATATGATAGAGCTGGAAATATCACAGTTAAAAAAAAAGTCAGCTTAAGTTTAATAGTCCCATTTAAATTCCTAGTTAATGGTAATTAGAGAGCAAGCAGTATTTCTTTAAACACTGCTAGACAGAACTTAATCCAATTTAGGTAATCACTAACCTTTGCTTTTTTTCCCCTTTCTCTCACCCCTAAAGGAAATCCAAGGATTGATCTACAAAGGCCACAACCTGGCAGAGCATAAGAAAAGAATATTTAAAGACAGAGATTGGGTGACTGTTACCTCCAAGGGCCAAGTCCAATTAAAATGGAAACAGGTCTCACAGGCTCTCTAATTTATGTGGACTATAAGCTGGCACCAAATAACAGAAGGCACTCAGGGAAAGTGGGGATACTTACTTCCCCATCTTCCCCTCTGAGAACCTCACTCACACGTCAATCACCAGGTCTTGCTCTGCAATGCAACCTCCATCCTTCCCAGGCCGATGCTAGTAATTCTCTACATTCACAAAACCCACAGGGCTGGCTGTCTGCCTCTGTGGATCCACTACAGACTGGACGTCTGAGTCATCTAGTCTGTCCCTTCAGGCTCCAGTCTCCCACCACCTCTGGTCCAATCATTTTAGGCTTTCCATACTGCTCTGGCATTGACTTTGGATCCAGAAACTTCTATGTGAACCACTAAGACCTTTTTGAGAACTTGAGACCCTAGGTTCTTCATGAAAGTCCTTCAGGGATATGGAGCCGGGCACGGGGGTGCACACCTGTAATCCCAGCTACTTGGAGGCCAAAGCAGGAAGATTGCAAGTTTGAGGCCAACCTTGAAAAGTGTGGGAGAGCCTATCTCAAAATTTTATTAAAAAAATTTAAATTAAGTGCTGCGGATGTAGCTCAGTGGCAAAGTGCCCTGGATTCAATCCCTAGTACCAGAAAAATTAAAAATAAGGTACTAGAGCTGGGCATGGTGGTGCACACTTGTAATCCCAGTACCTGGAAGGCTGACACTGGAGGATCTGGGTTCACGGCCAGCCTCAGCTACTTAGTGAGGCCCTCCACAACTTAGTGAGACCCGGTTGCAAAATAAAGAATAAAAACTAGGGCTGGGGGTGTAGCTCAGAGGTAGAATGCCCCTGGGTTCAATCCCCAGTACCGCAAAATAATAATAATAATAATGATAATAATAATAATAATAATAATAAGGTACCGGAGGCTTAAGTTAATGACTGTGTGACACTGGGAAAGTAACAAAACCTCAAGTCTCTGTTTTCTTATCTTAAAATTGAGAAAATAACATCGACCTGCCCAGGTTGTTGGGAGGCTCAAATACACCTGGCTCACAGTAGTTACCCAATAAATAAACTCATTTGTTCTAACCAAATGAGTTTCAAAGTAAACCTTGGATCCCCAGGCCCTGCCAAAAAGGTGGTCTCTAATGTTCCAACACTGCCTTGCCTCATCTATTCCCCCAGCCCTCTTTCTTGGCCCCACGGTGGAATCTCCCCTTACAAAACAGCGCCTTCCGTTTATCAGGCTACCGCTCTCCATTCCCAAAATCCGAACTTCATATCCTATACAAAATCCACAAAATGCTTTACTCCCAAATTTCAGCAACTGAGATAGCAATTCACACTGACTTGTTAACAAATGATCAGATCTATAAGTATTGCCTTTAACAAGTGTTTACATTTTGCATATAGACAGACGACTCTAGGGACCAAACCTTTAATGATAGACACTGTAGGGTTCTTTTATTTTAGAGAGACTCTCAGGCTATTTCTCAAATCAATTCTGTATTGGTCGAGCTCTGCAAAAAGGCTTAAAAGTCTGCAACTCAAAAAAGATCACTGCATATTTTACCTGGTACAAGAGTAAAAGGAATGACCACAGGGAAATAGACATACAGGTACCCACAAATCATTAGGATGGCGAAATCTGAAAAGATTAAGGATCTCAAAGTCCTTACTAAATTCGGTCTTCCACACATAAATGGATTAAGTATTGAACATACACTGTCACTAAGCAAACTGAAGACTATGACATTTGGTTCTGGACTATCAGTTCGAGATTTCCAGAGAGTCAGGACAACAGTTTTCTAAAGGCAAGATCAGGGGCTTTTCCATTAACTGTGACATTTAAAAAACCAAAATGAAAACCCACCAATGTACTCAACTATACAATGATCTAATCAACAACCGGGAATCAAATAGAAAGGCATCTCCAGCCTCGGGGCCTGGAGTGACTATCTGAAATCCATTGTGAGCCCCATCCCTGTGTCTTAGACAAAGTACTGAAATTCTCTAAGTCTCACTGAGCTCGCTTATATAATGGAGATGTAATAGTACCCTACATCTGTATTTTTGGTGAGGATCATCGATGATCAGTCTCAGTACAAAGTCTGGCACCATAAAACCTCAACGCAAGAGCTGTTTGCACTCTTACTGTGAGTGTGTGTGGGGGGGTGGGGGGACTGGGGGTTGAACTCAGGGGTGTTCTACCTCTGAACTACACTCCCAGGCCTATTTTGTTTTTTATTTTGAAACAGGGTCTCACTAAATTGCTGAGGCTGGTCCTGAACCTGGGATCCTCCTATCTCAGCCCCCAAGTACTGGGATTACAGGCATGCACCACCAGGCGCAGCTCCCCTCACCCTTTTTTACATAAGGGAAACATTTTCATAATGTTCCAACATAGGACATTACTGAAATCACACCCACTGAAATAAATCTACACCCATGGCCCTCGGACCTGAGAGAAATAAGGTCCCACCCTTGAGAAACAGGACAGACTAAGGCAAGAGCTAGTCTAACTGGCTTATTTCTAGTGCCTTTCTTCCTTTACACCTTAATGGTTCCAGCTACTGGAAGGATCACTAGACTAACCAAAAGACAACGGGGATGGAAAACTGAAGACAACTTTGGACTGAACACACATGCTTCCCTTATCTTCAAGGCGGCATTGGACAGAAACCACTCGATCACACCTTCAATTCTACGGCTCAATACCGCAACCAGAGAGAGACTGACCTGCCAGGTCCCACAAAGAGGAACCTTCCTCAGTCCTACTGGGAGCCTCACCTGGGGCTAAATTCAAAATGTAGCTAAATTAAGTTTCTGCAAGCTCCATTGCCCTTCCTGACCCACTTGCAGCTCCATGTTGTCAGCAACAGCGCCTTCCACTTCGGGAGAGCACTTTACCAGGTCTCAGCACTAAGATATGTTGCAGTTTGCACAGCAATGAAATGTCCAAACTTGCAAGACCACGGTGGTCGGGATCACCAAAGGGAGGTCAGAGAGGGCGATCCTCGGGGCTCCTCTGTATAATAGTGGTGGGGGTGGGGTGGAGGCCATCGGGAAGTGGCCGTCCCTGGACTACTGTGGTCCTTTTGCCTGGATGGTATGAATTTGCACGCATCGCCTAGGCAACAGGTCCAGAACTCCGCCCAAGCAGGGGTGCCCGAAGACTCTACCCCAGAGCGTGTTCCGTGCGTGCGGGTCTCCGGGGCAGAAGTGCAGCCAGCCGAGCCGCTGCGCGTGAGCCTTCTGTCTTCTGGGGCGCCTCGCAGAGCTGTAATTGAAACCTTGCACACCGCAGGATTGCAGTGGCGTCTATAAATACTCACCGCCTTACTGCTGACAAACAAAACGCGGGCTCCCGGCCTCGCGGGGGAAGAGGCGGGGGGCGGGTGATCGAGGGCAGGGGGCGGGAAGAACTGGGGAAACCCCTATAGCCAACCGGGAGACACCCCAGAGCCTATTCCTGAAGCACAGTTTGCAAGTACACAGCCTGGTCCGACCCGGGGCTGCAGTCCTAGGAAGGGAATTTTGGAGCCCCCCGGAGCGGGGGTGGGGGGGATTCCAGAGCACCCCTGCGCGCAGGAGCACGACGTGCGCGCACTGGACGCGCGCGGGGGAAAGCCTGGACCGATGGGGTGCAAAGCCAGACAGACCCAGCGGAAAGGGGTCCACGCGGCGGCGGGGCGGCCCCAGGCCTCGGGGCTGCGGGTCCGCGAGGTCTCCGCGGGCTGCACCCCGGCCCGCCCAGGCTGCGGAGCGCGCGCAGCGGCGCGGGACAAAGTGGCCGGCCCCCGCCCTCCTCTCGCACACCTCCCTCCAGAAAAGAAGGGGCCGCCCGGGAAAGGCGGTGTCGGGGCTCCGAGTCGCCCGCGCCTGAGCATAGGCAGCTCCGAGGGCGGAGGGGGGACGAGACAAACTTGCAAACTTTCTTTTTGGACCTCCTGGCTCAGTCCGGGTCCCGCAGCAGCACCCCCCGCCCCCAGTCCCACTCACCGCGGTCCCCGCGCACCCGACAGCGGGGACCCCTCCCAGCCCACACCTGGGTGGTCGCGCGTCTGGTCCCCACGCCTGCTGCAGCGTCCGATCCAAGGGGGTCCCCGACCGGCTGCCCCCCACCCCAATAAAAACAGGACGTTTCCCTCGATCCTTTCAAAAGATCGATCCCATGGCATTTCTGAGCCCAGGGCTCCCGGTCCTTCCCGGGATTTCCCCACTCACCCCCTGGGGTGCCCGGCGTGAGTCACCCGAGCCTCGCACACCCGCCGCTCGCCTCCGTCCCCGACTCCGCGGCCCCGGGAAAGTTTCCGGTGTTCCCGAGAACTCGAAAGAAACGGGCGGCCTGAATGGTGGTCGCCGCCGCGGACTGCCCGCTCTCCCTCCTCTCTGGGCTCGGCCCTCCTCCTGCCTCCTCCCGGGTCCCGTGCAGCCTGGTTCTCCCGCGCGAGTCCGCAAGCGCTGCGGCGCGCAGCTCCCGGCCGGTGGTGACTCGTTTCCCTCCTCTCTCAACTTACCGCCTCCTCCTCCGCCGCCGCCGCCGCCGCCTCTCCCTCCTCCCCCTCCTCCTCCCGCTTTTCCTGTCCTGGGCACATCACCTCGCTTTAGTCTCTCTGCGGCGGCCCCCACCCCACTTCACCCCATGGGCAGCTCACCCTGCTGGGGACAGGGAGCCTGCACTTACATCCAGTTCAACAATTTCAGGAAATCCAAGCTCTTTACTTAAAAAAAGCCAGGGAGGCTGCAACAGGTCAGGAGAGCTTCCTTCTGCTTCTCTCTCACCCAAGAGGAGATCTGTCTCCCATCCCTACCCCCGCGGCGGGAAACAGCCAAAAAGCCGAGATGGTTCTGGGGCTCGCCAAAAAGGAGCAGGGCCCGTAGAACAGAAGACTGGAGCCTGGAACTAAGTAACTTTTCTCTTTTCTTTTCTTCTTTTTTTCTTTTCTTTTCTTTTCTTTTCTTTTCTTTTCTTTTCTTTCCTTTCCTTTCCTTTCCTTTCCTTTTCTTTTTCCCTCCCTTGCTTCCTTCTTTCTTTCCTTGCTTCTCCTTTATTTCTTTCCTTCCTTCCTTCCTTCCTTCCTTTCTTCCTTCCTTCCTTCCTTCCTTCTTTCCTTCCAATCAAAGGTTCCAGACCGATTCCAGAAGTTGTTTTAAGTGCATTGAAAATATGAAGTGAAGTCTCTCCCTTAGTTTTGCAAAATTCTTTTAAAGTTCCCAAGTCTCTTTCCAGCTGAAGGTTTAATGAACTGGAAGGTTCCTCCAGTTTAAAACCACAGAAAACCAACCAATCCGAAAATTAAAAACAATGTAAAATTATTTTCAAAACTTTTCCCCCCTTTCCGCAGGTGTTTAGAATGTAATGCAGCTGTTTGCAGGACTCGCTGGCTTGCGTAATTTCACCCTATGGTTGAGCAGGAAATACTTTTAAAATGCTGCCCGATCTCACATCACACTTAGGCTTTGAAACCACAATGACATTTGCTGAAGAAAAAGAGGTGAGGGATGCTTCTGTTATTTTCTTGGTCAAAACTGAGCATCGTTTGATTTAGTTTTGGTCACTGTGACCTTACAAAACCTATTCTTCCAGGGTGGGGAAGGGTTGAGGAGGCTCTGAGCAGCTCTCTTGTCCAGGGATGTTAGATAAAGTTAAAGGATTTTCAAAAGAAAACCTAGGATGATGAAGAGGCTTTAAGTCTAATTCCAGAAATTGTGTACAGTGCAAGGGACAAGACATAGCCCAAGGCCCTGGGGTGAAAAATCTTGGCAGGGGGTGGTGAGTGGGCAGGTGACTTAAGGGAGGTTTCAGAGGCCTGAGAGCCAAAGCCAGCAGCTACAACCCAGGTTTCTATACTCCTCCTCTTCCTAGACTCAGTATATTAGCCAAGTTACATAAAGCCACTGTGCCTCGGTTTACTCATGTGAAATTGGGGGTAAAAGTATCTCTTAGGGTTGTTATGAGGATTTAATGATTTCACACAGAGAAAGTGCATAGAATCTCTGCTGGAATTCAAAAGATAGTAAGCTCTTATTATTCCTGGGGTCTGGGAAGTGGAGAGGAAGCTAGTACTACGTGGCTATAGGGAGATGGATTTGAGGATTCCACCTTGCTAAGTCTCTTGTTTCCTTCATCTTTGTTCAATGAGCCTATCCTATTCTGTCTACTTAGAATTGTAATTCACCTCTCTCTCCCAGTCTCCCTCATTCTACTCTACTTTTTCTTGTTTTGTTTTGTTTTTCTGTAGCATCGATCATCTTGTAACATATTATATGAATTACTTTTTTGCTTTTTATGTATTATCTCTCTCTCACTGCCTCCTACTTCCAGGATAGAACCATCAGTTCTACAAGGCACATTTTTTTTTATCTACTGATATTGCCCAAGTTCTTGGACCAATGTCAGGTACATAGCATGCACCCAGTAAATACCATATAAATGAATCCATAAGTAAATTCTTTTAGTAAGTGTATTCCATGCTGATTGCCTATGGTGGGCAGGTCATTGTGCAATGAAAAAAAAAAATTAATCACGAGGCCTGTCCCAAGATGAAAGAGGCTCCATCTGCAAGAAGTGCACTCCCTGGCAACGGGAAGTATTCACAGTGTAGGAGGATGCCAGCTTGGTGAAGGCACCATAAAAAGGTGCTGAAAGACTGGGAGGTTTAAAGAGGTTAAAGTCAACTGGGCTCAGTGGCACACGCCTATAATCCCAGCTATTCTAGAAGCCGAGGCAAGAAGATTCCAAGTGCAAGTTCAAGGCCAGCCCAGGAAACTTAGCAAGACCCTGTCTCAAAATAGTTTTTTGTTTTTTTTTTTTTTTTTTTTTGCGGTACAGGGGATTAAACCCAGGGCATTCCGCCTCTGGGCTACACCCCCAGCCCTATTTTTGTTCTTTATTTTGAAACAGGTCTCACTGAGTTGCGGAGGGCCTCACTAAGTAGCTGAAGCTGGCCACGAACCCGGATCCTCCAGTCTCAGCAAAAGGGCTGGGGGTAAAGCTCAGTGATAGAGTACTTACCTAATACACTCAAGGCCCTGGGGCTCAATCCCTAGTGTCTGTCTGTCTCACACACACACACACACACACACACACACGCACACACACACACACACACACACACACACACACATACACGAGGTTAAAGTCTTCTCTAACCTTAAGAGTTGCTAATTTCGAAAAACAGAATTTTCTTAAAATGAGAAATAGCCAGTATTTTGGTGTACATCAGAACTTCTGTGATGCCAATACTGTAGACTTGTCAACACCCAAATTTTAACCAAGATACTAACTAAATATCAATGGAACATTGCCTTTTCCTATTAACAAACAGAATCCTGTTAGGAGAAAACCAATACAGATCATTGTACTTAAACATCCGTTTATAGAGGAGGAGATTCTAGGTTATTAGACATATCAAGTACATAGCGTGCCCTTGTCTGGTCTCTGAAATGCAAGTTGGCCCAGTCAAGGCTCCTGCCGAAAGGGTAACCCTTAGGTGGCCCTTTTAGGACTAGGAGTGGGTACCTGACCTAGATGCAGCCAGTCCACAGGTTGATACACACTGGCCCCAAAAGGTGCACTGTGTGTGTGTCAGATTGCATTTCAGGAATGTGAAAGCACACACACACACACACACACACACACACACACACACTCCATTTCAGGAATGTGAACATACAGGGGTAGGGGGAGCTAGTATGCAGAACAAAGCTGAAAGGTCCCGATTTTATCTGAATTTCAGATTCTAGAAGCTGCAGACTGGCTGCCTATGAACCAGTTACAAGTACATTAGATGTGTATTATTTGAACCCCATGGTGTCAGTGTGTTTTGAATGACTTGCCAATATTTAAATATCAAGAATCTTTATGCAGAAAATACGGACTTTCAGCTTGCTTCGAACCCACTGGAGGACCTGGTGCATCTCTTGCTGCAGGCCTGCAGGACCAGGGCAGGCGACCTCCGTGGTGCTTCTCTCCCTTTTAAAGAGGACGCACAGTTCCCAGCTTGCCACAATCCCGGGCCACTCCCTGCTCCTCTTGTTCTCGGCCTGCCCCACCATTTCCCTACCACTCCTGACACTGCTAGAGAGGGGTGCTGCCAATGTTAGGAGGGGCCAGAGCTATGAGCAATCAGAAGTTATGCAACAGGATGGCATGGGCTCAAACCACTTTTTCCCCTAGTAAGACAACCCATTTTTCAAACAAAACTTTGCTTGGAAATGCATAATTTGAGTAGTACTGAGGTAAAGAGGCCTGGGACCAGGAACAAGTAGGCCTCAAGACAAGAAGAGGCAGAGACCCTCCCTGTGGCCACCCTGGAGTCAAAAACACTTTGGGGTTCCTGCTCTTCCCAAGGCCTGTTGCCCTACTTTTCTGTTGTTCCCATAAAAATGCCTGTCCACCCATCTCCATTACTCATTTCCACCCGAAAAAGAGCCTAATCAGACCAAGTTCAGGTCGGATTAAGAGACATGTCCAAAGTTGTATACAAGCAAGAAAGAACAGGGCAGGCATCCCAAATACCAACTCAGTATCTTCCTCTTGGTCTGATTAACAGCTTCCATCTCTGAATAATCATGAATATCACTTTGGTTTACAGAATTCTAGCATTTAATGCCCAAAGGGTCTGGTATCCCATACATGTGAAATAAAAGTCTGACAAATTTATGTGTCGAAGGTCTGACGTCCAGTTCAGACTACCTTCCATGATATCTCAATGTGCTTGAGATACCATGTCATAAATTGTTTCAACAAACAAAGGCATTATATCCTCCTGTGAGTTTTTGTCTTTTTATAGTTGAAAAAGAGGAGGCCCTGAAAATCTGAGGTCCTTGTTTTTTTGGGGGGAGGGGAGTGGCACTGGGGGTTGAACCCAAGGGTGGCTACCTCTGAGCTACACCTCCAGCCTTTTTTATTTTTTATTTTGAAACAGGTGCTAAGTTGCTGAGGGTCTCACTAAGTTGTTGAGGCTGCCCTTGAACCTGTGATCTTCCTGTCTCAGCCTCCCAAGTACTGGGATGACAGGTATGCACCACCACACCTGCCTTGTGGTCCTTTATTATGCCTGGGACAGAGTTTATGAGGAGCATAGGTAGGGCTCCTAAGCACGTGCTCATTAAAACACAGTTGTTCAAGCCAGGCATGGTGGCACATGCCTGCAATCTCAGTACTTGGAAGGCTGAGACAGGAGGATCGCAGGTATGAGGCCAGTATAGAAACTTAGCAAGAAAGACCCTGTTTCAAAATTAAAATAAAAAAATAAAAAGGGCTGGGGGTGTAGCTCAGTAGTAGAGTACCCCTGGGTTCAATCCCCAGTAAAAACAAAAAACAAAAACAAAAACAAACCCACAGTTGTTCAGGTCCTGAGCTCCAGTCATAAAATAAGTTAATGTGGTTACTCATGATAAATCTAGATACAGATCTTACGCAAGCACTCACTATACATCCACAGCACTGCACCAGCCATAAAAGTAGGACCATTTGAGAAACATGCTCAGCGTCTGATCTAACATCAGGGTGTAAAATCAGTGACCTTTGGCATAGCAGGAAGACTTAGCATACAGATGAGAAAAGCTTGCCCTCCTTCCAACATCCAGTAGAAAAACTGAGTACCTTCAAGTTTGTTTTGGGGGGGGATCATTTAGATGATATAAATAAAAACAAACTTATTTTTTAGTTCCTGTCATCCGTTTCTTGATAGCAGTGGATATGTTGGCTTTACTATCATACCCATATCATATCATATTTATGGTATGTTGGTTTTACTACCTCTTTGTCTTTTGGTATTGAGGAGTGTCTGCGCTCCATTCTAAAGAGCAAGTAGTTAATTAAATCCAAATGCATTTTGAGAATAACTTGAATAAGCAAATCTTAAAAGTGAAAAGAAATATGGTGGTCTTGCGTGAATTTTCCTTGGATCATCCAGATTTCAGTTATTCCTTTTCACAATTCCAAGTCAGTTGGGTGATCAGCAAATATTGGCTGGTCACTTCTTTGTATCAAGTACTACAGATGCAACAGTGAACAAGAAAGACAAGGTGTTAATGTTTGGATTTAGAATGTCCCCTAAGCTCATCTGTTGACATGGCAAAAAAAAAGTTCAGGGTGAAATCATTGAATCATGAGGGGTCTAATCTCTTCAGTGGATAATTCCATTGATGGATTAATGGACTTATTTGGTGGCAAGGTAGGTAGATAGGGTGTGGCTAGAGAAGGTAGACCACTGAAGGTATGTCCTTAGGGACTATATTTTTGTCCCTCATCCCCTCCCATGGTTCACTCTCTCTGCTTCCGGCCACCATGCCCTGAGCTCTGCAGACCCAGCCTAACAAGGACTGAAATTTCCAGAACTGTAAGCAAATCAATTTTCCTTCCTCTAAGTTATGGTATTCAGGCATTTGGGGTCACAGCAGTGAGAATACTGACTGAAACACAAAGTCCCTACCTTGAAGGAGCAGAAGACAAACAACACAGAAACACACACACACAAAGGAGATCATTCTAAGCACTGATGTAGTCTATGAAGAAGACAAAACAGGACACTAGAGTGACTAGAAGGAACAAGAGAAACAACTTCATCTATGGTCACCAGTGATGGCATCTCAGAGGGGGACATGTTGAAGTGAGACTTCTATGATGAACAGCAGCACCCACGGGAATAGAGGGTCAAGAAAAAGCTGGACAAGATAGAGTGGGTGGAAGAAAGCCCAAAAGGCCAGAGCAGAGCAAACAGATGGAGAGGGGAGCAAAATGAGGTCTAGGAAACAGATCAAGGTCAGCTCAAATAGGACCTGGAGGTTATGTAAGGAATTTGGAGCCGGGCGTGATGGCACACACTTATAATCCCAGTACTTGGGAGGCTGAGACAGGAGGATCTCAGGTTCAAGGCCAGCCTCAGCAACATGAGACCTTCCACAACTTAGCGAGACCCTGTTCCAAAATAAAAATAGGACTGGGGGTATAACTCAGAGTTAGAATGCACCTGGGTTCAATCCCCAGTAACATACACATATACATACACACACACACACACACACACACACACACACACACACACACA
>PVJS01020667.1:0-16713 GCA_004027185.1 Glis glis | reverse complement strand
GACATGCCCTCAAAGGGGATTGTGGGACCCCAGTCCCTTCCTCTTTCTCTTTTTCATTTACCACCCACAAAGTGCACAGCCAGTTTTGCTCTGCCACGTGCTCCCACCACAATCTGCTGCCTTGCCCCAGGCCCCAAAGCAATGGGGTTAACCAGTAAAATCATGAGCCAAAATGCACCTTTTCTCTTTATCAGTTGACTGTCTCAGGTATGTATTATAATGACAAAAAGCTGACTGACACAGGTAGGAAATACTGTGATCCCTTTCTCTGCTATTTCACTTTCCATGGTTTCAGTTACCCACAGTCAACCACAGTCCAAAAATATTAAATGGGAAATTCTAGAAATAATTCAATTTTAAATAGCATGTGCCATTTTGAGTAACATGATGAAATGTAGAATTGGCCTGCTTTGTCTCATCCAGGACATGAATCATCCCTTTGTCCAGCGTATCCACAATGTATGCACCACCCGCCCATTAATCACTTAAAAACAGGCTATGCCATCTGATGGACCGTCACTGCCTGTGTTCAAGTAACCCTTATTTTTCCAATAATGGCCCAAAGCAATGATGACTTGGGATCCATTATAGAGTCAGAGATGGTAGGACTTCCTGATGGACTGGGTGTGTGAGGAAGGACAAGTGCTCATGGATGATGCTTCAGTGTTTTGCTGGAGCAACAGTGGAGAGTCACAGTATGAGGTCAGCACACACTTAATACACCCCACATGGGCCTGAATGGGAAGCATTCCAAATAAATACTCAAAGTTATCTGAAAAGAGAGGTTTTCATCTTCCCCAGTCATTACAGAAGGCATTTAGGCATAGCTTCCTAGGCCGTACCCCCTTCTCCAGGAACCATCACACCTCTGACTCTTCAGGATAGAGCAGCGGACTGTTCCATGACTCAGGTCAGGTGACTGGTGCAGGAGAGCACAGCTGACAATGGGCAGGTGAGGCGTGCCAGTCAGACTGCCCTTGAAGAATTCAAACCAAGGGACCCTCATAGCACATGAGATGATCAGCCTCCTGGCTTCATCCCTCCCCCAGCCAAGGTGCTGCACATGCTCCTGGATTCCCTGCACACTCAGCCCACCAGCGCTCTGTCTTGCAGTCATCAGGACTGACCCCTTGTGACCTTCATCCCTGTCTCTGCCAAGTGGTACAAGAAACTAGGCTAAATAAGGTTCTCTTGATCCCCCAAGGTTGCCGGCACCACAAGCTTTTCCTTCAATCCCTTTTTATGACCTGTCTCCCAGCCAATCCTTTTTCTCAAAAACCTTCTGTTGTCTTCTCTGGAACTCATAGTCCATCACCAAAAATCTCCTATCCTTCAACATGTTATTGGAAAATTTCCTTAGCCTTTGTGCCCTAACTAAGTGGTTCTCAAAAACTTTCATTCCAGGACACTCAAAAATGATTGACGACCCTAAAGAGCTTTTGTTTGTGTGGATTATGTCTATCAATACTTAATTATATCTATTAATACAGTAAGCATTAGTAATACAGTGAGACTTACTATATTGATAGATATAATTACAGTAAGACTATGGTAAGACTTACCATATTGACAGATATAATCCATAAACACCTATTGATAGATAAACTGTAAAAATTAATGTATTAAGCTTAAAAGAACAATAATAAGATTACTATATGTTTTCTGAAAAACGATGCTTTTCAATACAATAGAAAGGTATTGGGACGGATGACATTGTTGCACATTTCTGCAACTCTCCTTACTGTCTGGCTTAATTGAAGACAGTTGGGTTCTCCTATCTACTTCTGTGTTCGATCTGTTGCCTTGTCACACGTCAAGTAGCCTCTGGAATGACTGAATAATTGCCAGAATATGACAGTGTAAAGGGCAAATAGTATCTTAGCATTTCTATGAAAGTAAGTTGGGGGTTGTGGATCTGTGGTGCGGTCCTGGAGAGTCCCTGTGGGCCCTGAACCACGCCTTAAGAATCGCTGTTCTAAATGAATCCTGGCTCTGCCCGAGAACCTTACCTCCTCCCCCAAACCTTCTCTAATGGTGGGAGTTTTTCTCTAGCACTCCTTGTACTCCTTGCGTCACCGGACTAAAAGGTAGAGCACTAGTTTTCCTTGTTATTTATGCCACTGCCAGACCACAGGCCCTCCCTTCAAATCCCCATCAAGCCATCAGCCGGTTCTACTCACTACCCCGCCTTATTGTGTTCACTGTGGACTCCTGGGTTATCCTCCTTTTTCCTCGAGGTTGTCACTCGAGTTTATGGTCACTCTCTTAGAAGCTGTTCCTGTCATAACTCTTGGCGATTTCAATATCTATAGAAAGAATGCCTGCAATAGCCTGACAGCTGGGATTCTGCACCTCTGTCCAGTGATCTTGTCCTCTGCTCTCCAGACAGTACTTGCCGACATGGTCAGCCTCAACCTTGTCGTTTCCGATGGACACCATCGCCCACTCTCTAACCACCTCCTTCTTTCCAGGTCACTCCCACTAGTCCTCTGGATTCTACTAACCTTCCTCTCCTCCGGGATAGTCTGCCTCATCACACAGTGCTTGTCCCCCTCCTGTCCTTGCTCCCCACCTTTCTGAGAGGATCCCGCTATGGTATGGACTCCCTCACACACACACCAGACTCCCTTGCCCCTGTGTTCACGTCCTGGCCTCCGCTTGGCTAAGTCAAAGCCTTGTTTAGTCTGATTCTCCTGCTCTATTCCTGCCCCAGTAGCAACACGACTGAAGAAATTCATACACCACGCTGCTGGGTTTCACTTTAAATTCGCAATCACACTCTCCCGAGCCCCTAATCCCTCTCATCACCCACCTGTATGTCTCTAGAATCTCCACGTTGCCCTCTCCCACTATCTTTCTCCAACTTTCCAAAGTTTCTCCCACATCCTCACTCTCACCTGGGCATCTTCCTTCTCTCTTTGCATGAGAATATAAGAATGTCTTACAATAACTTCTGTGGGCTTCCACCACCATTCCTATCTGCCCACCAGAATCTGGAGCTATGCTCTGCCTCCCTCCTGTCAATGTCAAGGAATGGCCAGGGCTGAATCTCAGGCCCAGCCTTCATAGTGCCCCGGGTCCTGTCCTCTCCTCCCTCCTTCCCACGTGGGGCATGCAGGGTGCTCCCCTACCTGCCAATGTTTGCAGAACGAAACACCTTGGAATGTTAGCTGTAGTCATTGCCCTAAATTGTTCTCCACTTTTTCCCTCTCCAATCAGGTTTTCATCCTCTTCATCCTGCTGAAACTGCTTGTCACATGTACCCAGGAGCTCCTTGTCACACGGAACCAACAAATGCTTAGTGACAGATGAATGAATGAATTCTCAGAAAGTGAGGATGCCACAGCAGAAAGTCATACACACAGGTGTGCAGACACACAGAGAGATGGAGAGAGAGATGGATGGAGGGAGAGGGGGAGATGAGAGAGGAGAGAGGAGAGAGAGTCCTCTTTTATTTGAGACAGTGGGGTCCAGGGTCCAGGAAAGGTTCTCCCTTGAAACTCAGATATCTTGAGCAGAACAGTCATCTCTTCTATTATGAGCCAAACCTATGGTCAATACATGTGTTCTGTGGGGAAGAAGCCTATGTTTTGGATTAAGACCTAATAGTCCTGTTCGGGCGCAGGTCCTCTGTCTAGTGGAGTCACTGTGGTCTCAGTTGCAGAAAGGACCTGTCTCTGTCTTGAGGATTTCAGGAGGCCTAAATAAGGCCTGTGAGGGCTATGTGAAATATTTGGTATGGTGCTTGGCACAAGAAAAATAATGAGGAACAACATTCAAAACAAGAAATGTTTATTGCCTATAATGTTTGTTTCCCCATATAAATAATCCCAATTTCTTTATCCCAAAGTCTATTATTATACCCTATTCTCAATTTGTTTAACATATGTTTTAGCCTTTCTTTATACTTTCACATGTATTTGAATACTACATACTATTGAATATAAAGAAGACTTCAAACAGTGGCTCGAGAATATGGAAATAAAATGATATTTTTTGTTTTTGTTTTTGTTGTTGGGGATTGAACCCATGAGCATTCTACCGCTGAGCTACACCCCCAGCCCTGTTTTATTTTGAAACAGGGTCTCACTGTTTGTGGAGGGCCTCACTGAGTTGCTGAGGATGACTGCGAACCCAAGATCCTCCTGTCTCAGCCTCCCACATACTAAGATTACAGGTTTGTGCCACCCCTTTTAATTTTTTTATTCTTAAATACAGTCTCAATAAGTTTCTGAGGGTCTCAGTAAGTTGCTCAAACCTGTGATCCTCCTGTCTCAGCCTTCCAAGTACTGGGATTACAGGTATGTACTACCGCACCTGACTATATTCATACCCTCTGCACTGCAGAAACAGATCAAATAAAAATAAGGAGCGTAATCATATAATTATAACACAACAGAAGAAAACTATCTGCATCGGATATATACTGTGATAAATGGAATAAACAAGAATAAATAAGAATGTGTTTATGTTTGCTTGTTTCTCTCTGTTGGGGAAAGGGAGAAGAAAGGAGGGAGGAGGTAGGAAGAAGAGAAAGTAAAGGAGAGAGAAGAAGCTCTGAACTCTACTTTGAAAGACTTCTGGCCTAAACCTGATAATGGTGGTGCATGACTGCCCCTGTAATCCCAATACTTGGGAGGCTGAGATAGGAAGATAGCAGGTTCAATACCAGCCTGGGCAACTTAGAAAGACCCTCAGCAACTTAGTGAGACCCTGTTTTAAAACAAAAAATAAAGGCTGAGAATGTAGCTCAGAGATAGAATGCCCCAGGGTTCAATTCCCAACACCCCCCCCCCACACACACACACACACAAACAAAAAGATTTCTGGCCAGGATGGTTCATCTCCATAGATTCCCAAAGTCCACAATACCGCCCCTGGTGGGGGAGGCACTGGACTGTTCCCAGGGAGCAGTAGTAGCCTCAGGTACAATTGGGGAACATTGCATAAAAATAAGGGAAAGAGCCTGGGGGGGGGCACTGAGTAATTTTGTTTTTCTGAAAAGGAGGCAGTAAACCAGTAAGTTGAGGGATCTATGATAGGCTGTGGTCAAGAGGCCTGATCAAAACTCCCTAGAGGCAAGCAGGGCCACTTGTCCCAGAGTTGGAGCCCTCCACACAACCCTCTAACCACTAAGTTAGTGTCCTGGGTAACGGATTACACCCACAAGGTGCATCCCATGCGGAGTAAGCTTTGGGGGATTAACTCAGCCAACTAAATTCTCCACAGTCTCATATAAACTAAGATACTAATGAATAATCAGTAATATTGTGTTTTAGGACTCGTTGCCTAGAATCACATTTATAGATTATCTCTTGAATGAAAGAGATGCCATTAGTAGGAAATATATTCATTTCCATTTTAATCGGATCTCCCTTTGCAAAATGGAATTCGTGGTATAGTCTAAGCATTCAATTTGCGTGTGGGGGGGTGTCACACACACACAAACATGAAATCTATATGCAACAATTACAACTAATATGAATATTAATCTCAGACACTGTGTGGGGATTTGTAATGAGAACCTCACTCCTCAGACGACTGCTGTGAAATGGGTGCTATCGTTGCCCCCATTCCACAGAAGAAGAAGTTGAGGTTAAAAGGAATGGTTTAGTCCTTTCCCAAGGTCACATAGCTTGTCAGAGGTAGACATAACCACAAATTATAGAGTTTTATTTCCCACTGGTAATTCTTTCCCAACATAGGTTGTCGCAACCTCTCGGTTCAGGAAGAGGAAGTGACAGCGCTGTTTGGGGAAGATAAATATTCTCCCACAGTCCCCCTGCCGTAGGGAGGTTTGCTGCTGGACGTGGGAAATGAGGGAGAATCTACAGGAGCAGAAAGTGGGAAGAGTAGAGATGCCCGGTCCCCAGGCAGCAATGGTACCTGGCAGTGCTGGTGTGTGCGACTCGGTCAAGGGAGCCATGCGGGCTGAGTGCAGGGCCGCCCTTCACAAAAAGGTCTCTGTTGGCTTTCTAGCATTAACTGGGGGCAGTTCTGGTCTGACCAGAGCACTAACCAGTCCATCACTCAATGTCTGTTCCTTCTCTCCTCCTGGTTATTATGCTCCAGTTACTAGAGTTCTGGTGTTTCTGCATGGCTTCCATCCCTGAAATCTAGCTAGTTGTCCTCAATGGGCATTTCTGAGAAAGGATAATATTGCAAAATGTTGCTAGACCGGAGGATCCGTGTTCATGGCCAGCCTCAGCTACTTAGTGAGGCCTCCGCAACTTAGTGAGCCCCTGTTTCAAAATAAAGAATAAAAAATAGGGCTGGGGGTATAGCTTGGAGGTAGAATGCCCCTGGGTTCAATCCCCAGTACTGAAAAAAAGAAAAGAAAAGAAATACTGCATAGAAAATCAAGGTACGCATTAGTGTATTACAAACTTGGAGATAATCTGAAGACAAGAAACTTACAATAATTACATTTCCTAAGCTGGGCATAGTGGCACATGTATGTAATTCCAGTACTTGGGAGGCTGAGACAGGAGGATCACAGGTTCAAGGACATCCTCAGCAAAATAGTGAGACTCTCAGCAACCTAGAGAGACCCTGTTTCAAAAACAAAAGATAAAAAGGGCTGAGGGTGTAGCTCGGAGGTAGAATGCCTCTGGGTTCAATTCCCAGTACCATACAAAATTTTTTTTTTCTTTCATGGAATACTATTAACAGCTTAAAGAAATAGAACTCTGCAGACCACAACTGGGGAAATGTTGTCCCAGACAAAAGAATTCCATGACAGTCAAACTTGCTTCGAGAAGGGCCGGCAAGTGTGTAAGATCAAGGGGAGATCTTAATTGAGTCTACTCCAAGGACTCTGCTTTCCACTTTTTAATTTCTTGGATGACTAGTCTGCTGATAGTATCCCAAATTTACAGAGGAAAAAAAATATCCCTACTTTACTTTCCACTGCAGAAATAGAATGAGTAACCTTGAACAATCCTTCCCCAAGTCCTGCCTGGGCACCTCGGCATAAGAAGCAACCGCCTTTCCAGGGGAAGGCAGGATGAGAGTTAATAGAGATGTGACCAAGGACACTTGAGAGTGAAACTGAGCAGGAGCAGGAGCAGCCATTGCTTGCTGAATGCACAGCCAGGCCCAGCCCAGGCCCCAGCGCACAGGAACCTGTTTAATCTCGCAGCCTGCCCGTGGTGCAGCATCACTGACGGGTCCACGGGAATGTCCGGAACCTAACGCAGTGCCACTTCCACTCAGCAGGTACTCAATGAACACTCAGGAAAGGAAGGAAGGGAGAGAGGAAGGGAAAAAGTGGAGTTTGGTCATGTT
This sequence comes from Glis glis, assembly GCA_004027185.1. Lineage (NCBI taxonomy): Eukaryota > Metazoa > Chordata > Mammalia > Rodentia > Gliridae > Glis > Glis glis. The sequence continues at coordinate 9,426 of PVJS01020667.1, read as the reverse complement.
CTCTTGCCCAACATCATGCTTCCAGCAAGAAGAGCCAGACCTTAAAGAGAAAATGGCTGAGCTCTTTGGAGCCTTGACAAGCTTCCACACTAGTGATAACCAGTATGAGGCCACACACGCTCAGGGTGTTAACTCTGGCCCGAATGAGGCTTGCACACTCAGATTTGCTGTTGATGTGGCCATTTTTTATTGAGTGCCTGATAGTGATGATAGCTAAAATGTATTGAATACTTACTAAGTGCCAGACATTACACTAAGAACTTTACAGAGCTCAGTAAGAGACACAGGTGTGATTACAACCTATTTTCCAGACAGGGAAACTGAGGACAGAGACTTGGTCAGGTGACTTGGCCTAGCCATGGTAGAGTCAGACTTTGAGCAGAGGGAATCTGACCCCCAAATCTCTGCTTCTCACCTGTTCATCAAATGCGTACACCCTGAGAGAAGGAAAGGACAGAGGCAAGTACCACTCCCAGCTGGAAAATTAAATACATATATATATGTATTAGAATTAATTTAGCTTTTAAAAGTGCTTATTATGCTCAGTTCCAAGCATATCACCGATATCAGCTCATTTCATTTTCCTAACATCATAATACGATACAATGGGGCCACTAGTACTACCACTATTACTATTCCCATTTCACACATGAGGAAACCGAGGCACAGAGAGTTAAGTAACTTGCCCAAGGTCACACAGCAAGTGTAAGAGCCGAGAGTCAACCCAGGCATCCTGCCTCCCTAGTCTGTGGCTTAACCACCATGGACAAGAACTTGCGGGTGCCTCCGTGAAAAGTGAAACAGCCTCCAAAGACCAGTGGCTAAAAATGGTCTGCGAGAGGAAAGCAGAGCCATCTGTAGTCCTGGCAGCTAAACAGGGCCAGACAGCTGGATGACCTAATCACCGCTGGAGTTAGATTTCCTGGCTGGCTGTGTTCCTGTCCCTCCTTCTGGAATTTAATAGGCAATTATTTCTTGGCATTCTTGCAGGAGGGGTGCACCGTTTCCCCCGGGCCTGGCTGCTTCTGGAAGACTGAGCGGTCAGCCAGTGTCAGGCAGGTAAAGAATGGTTGACAGTTAAGAGGACCAAGTCCCTTTGTCCAGCGTGCTCAGCAGAGATGGGTCAACTTGTGCTTATTCTGCTGCTCTGGGACACGAAAGCTTCCTTCCTCCTGTGCAGGAAACTGCCTGGGGGTCAATGCCCTGCTCTTCCACCCTTCTGATGGAGCAGGAGGAAGGACAGGAGAAAAGACCTGAGGCAGGCCATTTGGTAGCCAAGGAGCCGAAGGGCTCGTAAGGAAGCGGTGAGAAGCTGCGGGCTCAGCATCTGCAGGATTGACGCAGAGCAGTTATCAGTGAGCCCTGTGTGGCACAGTACGTCTGCCCCAGCTTCTCTAGGAAGAAAGATGTGAGCTCCAGGCACACAGCAGATGCTCTGAGAGTATCCACCACATAACTTGTGACAGGGACTAAAGTTACCAGCACCTTGAGAACTGGGCTGTACTTCCCTCCTGGCCCTTTTCCTGTTTCCTGGTCTGATGAAAGGAACGGCATGTGCAGTCTAGACCACAGCCTCATTTCGGCCTCTCCTTCTTCCCTCCCACCACACCTGTGACTTGTCCCACAGAGCTGCCTATGTTTGGAGAAAGGCAGTACTGTGTCCAGGTGAACGGAGCAGGCTGTGGCAAAACCTCCACCGGGAACCTGCACATCATATGTAGCTCTCTGAGCCCGGAGTACCTTGTTCTCTTGCTTCCCCTCAAAAACACCCATGACTCCCAGGAGCCAGGTCCGAGGACTGTTCTGCCCTCCGTCCCAGGTTGGCTGCTCGGACTCTTGACACACCCTCCCCTCACAGAGTCTGCACCAGCCTGTTACAAAGATCAGTATACCTGTCTGTCTCCACTCAAAAATTATGAAATCGATGATGCCATGCTATGCATCTTTGAATCCTCAATACCTAGGCGATGCCTGGGATATAACAGAGAACCCACAAAGCCATTCACAGTAGGAAAGAGGGAAAGTGGGAATGAAGAAGGAAAACAGGTGATGAAAGAAAGGGCGGGCAGATTATAATTGATGCCCCTTTAAAATCACAGGCCAGGCGTGGTGGCGCACGCTTGTAATCCCAGTACTTTGGGAGGCGGAGACTAGAGGATCCTGGTTCGTGGCCAGCCTCAGCTCTCTCGCTCTCTCTCTCCTTCTCTCTCTCTCTCTCTCTCTCTCTCTCTCTCTCTCTCCTTAGTGAGGCCCTCTGCAACTTTGTGAGACCCGGTTTCAGAATAAAGTATAAAAAATAGGGCCAGGGGCGTAGCGCGGAGGTAGAACGCCCCTGCGTTCAATTCCCGGTACCGCAAAAAAAAAAAATAATAAATAAATAAATCACAGGCATGGCTTGAGAAATGACAGAAAAAGTCCTTTCCTTAAAAAGTCCATTCCACTGGCCCAGCATCAACAGTGTCCTGCGTGGGGCGTTTGTTCCTCGGGTTCCAGGACCTCCTTGTTTCTTCTCCAAGTGCGAGGTGGTGCACCCTTAACAGCCACACACTTCAGCATTCGTTTATAAGATGCATTTTTGAAAGAAGAGTAGGGGAAAGTCACGTCAGCACTTTGGGGCTGAAAGTGGAGGAAAGGGGCCCCGAAAAGGAAGGGAAGGATCAGTTTCAATGAGTCAGAGTCATAAGAATGAGTACATGCAATTCCCTTCCCACCCTGCCCTGCCCTCCCGGCGGAAGCCGTCTCTCATGGGCACAGCACGTGGAGCAAGTCTTTTTGAGGCTGGTGGCCTGCTGCTCTCCTGCATGAGACGGGAATTATAAATGACTGCTCCCCTTCTCCCAGGCTGACAGATGCCACCGCGCTTCTCCTCCCTTCCTCTTTCTTTTTCCTTTCACGTCCCCATTCATTATGACGTCAGCTCTGTGACTTTGGACTTGCTAAGGGAAAAGACTCTGTTGGCATCCCAGAGGTGAAAGGGACCTCAACGGTCACTTCTCCCAACTCTCTGCCTGCTCAGGGTCCTCTGTCGCCCCACCCTGTCCCCAGAGGCGGGCAGCTGCGCGCCACCAGAACCCCTGCAGGGAAGAGAAGAGGTGCCCAGCGTTTCTCAAACAGCCATTCCATCTCGGAAGCACCTAGGACCTGTAGCACCCAGAACCTGTAAAAACCAGGTAAAAACCAGGGAGGTGCGTTAGGTCACACCATGGGAAATCGGTGTACATTCAAGGGTAATAGCAAGGGTTGTCTCTTCGCCTCATGTCTCTTAGTAGATGACTATTTACGTACATAAATGAACAAATATAAAGAAACGCACTGTATCTTTTGATCACATTCCCATAACCCGTTTTTCCCTCTAACAGAAATAATAAATACCTGGAAAGTAGCGACTTGAACTTTTCAGGCTCAGTGCGCCTTTGTAGTCCTTAAAAGTTATTATGAGACCTGAAAGCTTTTGTTTTTCTATTGATATTGATATCTATTGATATTCAACATATCAGAAACTAAAATGGAGAAAATTTTTAGTTTTACTTATTTATGTATTTTGGTGCTGGGGATCTAACCCAGGGCCTCCAACATGCTAAATACCACCCTACCACTGAGCTGCACCCCCAGCCAATGTGAAATGGCGATTCATTAATTCATTTAAAAATAATTTTAAAAATCCATTACCAGTTACCATAATGTTTTTGTAAATAATAGTTATACTTTCCAAAAACAAAATGTATATGGTGAGAAGAATGTCATTGTTTTTTCATTTCTGCAAATCTCTCGAATGTCTAGCTTCAGAAAGCACAGCTGGATTCCACAGCTGCTTCTGCATTAAATCTGTTGCAAAACCAATGTCAGGTAGCCTCTGGAAAAGCCCACTGTATACTCATGTGAGAGTGCAAAGGCAAATAACATTTATGTTATTATTATTATTTTTATTATTACTATTAAAATAGTTTTTGAGCTCTTGGACTCCCTTGAAAGAGTCTCACGCAACTAAGATCAGCTACATAATTTGTGAGGACCAGTGCAAAGTCAAGACGTGGGGTCCTTTGTTCAAAAGTTACTAGGAATTTCAAGATGGCCATAGCAGAGCCCGGAGGAGGCCTTCTGAGCAGGGGGCCCTGTGTGGCTGCACACTTCCTGTGGGCCAACCCAGAGTCCCTGACCACACCTGACCTGCTGCTGTGAGGTTCTACCTACATCCTGAATCAATGAGACACTTGGGGCAACTGGTGCTCAGGGGTGATGGGGAGTTAGGAGAGCCTGTGTGTGCGTGCACGCACACTACCTACTGGGCCTCCGGGTGTAAGTATTCTTGAGTGCTCACAGACACACACGAAGACGAGACCATAACTGACGCAGGTTCCCCCAGCGTGTCTACCATCAAACCCTCTACCCTTACTCAGCCTGCTATTCCACACTGAGCACACACATGCACATGCACACACCTTGAGCTCATGAGTCGCACCCCTGTGTTCCAAATGGCTGCACATCGGAGAGTCAGACACTTGCCACAGTTTCCTGCCCTGTGTTTTTATTGTGGTTACAGGCTTTGATCAGCAAAACTGACATCTCCACTCTCCATTTTCCTGTTTGGTGCCTTACCCATAGTAGGCACTCGAAGCATTTGCTGAGTTGAATTGTACAACTGTGGTGGCTGGGGGAGTCCACTTATTAAACACTGTTCACACCTGGTAGCTGACAACACAAATGCGCCACCTGGTCCTCCTTCCTGGGGACTAAGCACTTGGGGACATCAGAAATCCTACTATTCGTAGGTGGACTTGCGTGTTTGAAGGACAACAGCGTATCATTCTGCAGCAACAAACTGGCAATATTTTATGATGTCCCTGAGACTCAGACATGAAGGTGGCTAATAAAGGACATGAGGTTTTCATAACATTGAGAAAAATGTCCTTAGAATCCAGGTAGCAGTCCATTTCAATGAACATTATGTACATTTATAAATACACTGCAGACTCTGTTACAATTGTGGTCAAATCTCCATGCTGTCCTACATGGAAGGAAGTCAGCGTGGCTTCTCTCCTACTCTAAGACAAAAATCTCACACTAAGGATGTTTCCCCTAAAATGGCAGGACATCCTTCTGCTCATGTTAGAAGTTAGTACTGCTACGAGTGCAGAGGACCCCACCATTGTACAGATGAGGAAGTAGGCTGACACATGAAGTGACTTATTTGTCCAGGATCACACAGTTACTGAACAGCAGCAGCAGGATCAAACCTAACAATTAGATAATGGACCATTTACACCAGGAGAATGTGGGCCTGCTGGACAGTACAGGTCCAGATTCCTGGAAATTCAACCACCTATTTCTAAAAAATTCGGCTACTAATCTATTGGGGACTATTAACAAGTAAAGCCCTAGACAGCTCCTTCAAATCCAGCTGGGTGATAAACCCCTCTACCAGAGCGCCGAGCACCACACCACCCCAGATGTTTGTTTGAAGCACCTTTCCTCCTTTTTCAACATCTTCATCCTCATCCCTCCACCAGACCCTTTTCCTTACTTCCAATGCATATTCATCACCTGTGGAGAAGAGGAAAAAAAAAATCTTCGCATGGCTGCCTGCTCCCTGTAGTTGTAATTCTCTTTTTTTGCTGTTACTGCCAAACTCCTAGAAGTGACGGATATATTGGAGGTCTCCCTTTTCTCACCTCGGTTGACACCCTAAAGCTCTTGCAGTCTGGCTGCCAGCCCAGCACTACACAGAGACCACCCACCACGGGTCAGTGATGTGCGTGTTGTTAAATCATGCAGCTTTCACTGGGTTGTAATTCTCCTTGCTATCAATGACCGTGCTTCCCCAGTGGTGAGAGTCCTTGTAATAACACAGAAGCTTTCTCACTTAAGAACAGGTGGGTGTTAAAAGGCTGTTAATAAGTTTAGTACTTGTAAGCATGGGCTCTAGAGCCAGACTGCCTGGTTCAAATCTTGCCTCCCCCATTGACTAGCTGGGTCCCTTAAACGAGTCGTGCAGGGGCTTCTATATCTGTAACGTGGGAACATAACCTTACCTAGCTCGCAGAGTCTTGGTGAAAGTCCATGCAATATGCTTACAGCTGTCTCGTGCATGAGTTCAGCGTTCTTCACATACCGCATGAGTCCCTCTCTGTGCTGCGTAGTAATAACCACAATGGAGCCGCGTCTTGGGTACTCACTGCATGCCAGCTCATTTCTAAGCATTCTCTGTGCGTTATCCTCTCCGCCACCCAATGCTGCACCTCAGAGGCACGTGCAGCCTTCTGCATTTTCTCATTTTCAATTTTGAAAAATGACCTCTACTTTCATTATGAGAGAACATCTCTTTTAACTAGCACATTCCTCTCATTGCTCTGGTGCATACAGGAAATAGTGGGCTTCGAGATTTTTATAGATTTTTTTTGTTTTGGGGGTACTGGGGATTGAACCCAGGGGCATTCTACCTCCAAGCTACACCCCCAGTCCAATTTTTTATTCTTTATTTTGAAACAGGGTCTCACTAAGTTGCGGAGGGCCTCACTAAGTAGCTGAGGCTGGCCACAAACCTGGATCCTCCGGTCTCAGCCTCCCAAGTACTGGGATTACAAGCATGTGCCACCACGCTCAACTGAGATATTTATGATACTGCAAAACTAACCATAGATACAACCAACATGCTATTAATAAGGGCAACCAGATGGCCAGAATTAAAGTAACTGTCCCAGGGGCCAGCTCCAGTCTTTGGTGGCATTGATGGGCTTGTGCTGAGAGCATGACTTTGCTCCTAACTTTAAAATAGTATGCTGGCCGTGGTGGCACACACTTGTAATCCCAGTACTTGGGAGGCTGAGATAGGAGAATCGCAGGTTCACGGCCAGCCTCAGCTACTTAGGAGGCCCTCTGCAACTTAGTGAGACCGTGTTTCAAAATAAAGAATAAAAAAATAGGACTGGGGTGTGGCTCGGAGGTAGAAGCCCCTGGGTTCACTCCCCAGTACCGCAAATAAATAAATAAATAAATAAATAAATAAATAAATAAATAAAATAGTATAAACCAAAGATGAATAGAGAAGCTTCCGTGGGTTTGTGGAGTGCTGGTCAGGTCCCAGGTGCTGTGCTGAGAGCTTTATAGGCATCACCTTACTGAGCCTCCAAAATAATCAAGAGGTGACTCTTGTTAGGATCTTCGTTCTATAGACGAGGAAACAGAGGGTAAGAACCAAGTTACCAAGTTACCCAAGTCAAAGCCAGATTCCCAACACAAGTGCACCTGACCACGAAGCCATGTCCCAGCCCCTCAATTCCTAAGTAGACCTTGGCAGAAGACTCTCTTCTGGTCTTCTAGTCCCTTCTGCTGTTTATTTATTTATTTATTTTTTTGTCTCCTTTTCTGTCTTCCATTCCCCATGGGAATCTAGAAGTCCCAGTCATTCTGAGGTTGGCCATGAACCCCCAAGATTCCGTATCCTCCATTCCTGTCTCTCGAAGACTCCAGCAGCTCCTGGCACGTGGTATATAAACAATACATTTTTGTTGATTAAATGGAAAAAAATCACCTTTCTGAAGACTAGTTGGAAAAATATTAATCATTTTATTCTCATCAAATGACATAAGAGCTTTGTTCTTTACAATTTGGGGGTTTTCTTTGACCCACGAGATGTGGGGGCTCATGGCACACACATTGACTTAAGACAGTGATTTTCACTCCAGGGGGATTATGTCTCCCCACATCCACAGTACCAGAGATGTTTATTAATATGTGGAGATATTTTTAAATGTCACAACTTGTAGGGTCAGGGACCCCAGGAGAGAAGATGCCAATGGTGTCCACTGGCAAGGACGCTGCTGAGCATCCTACAGTGCACACGAGTCACCCACAACAGAGAACTCTCTGGCCCCACGTGTCAATAGTGTTGAGGTTGAGAGAGCTGAGAGAAGGCTTTACTCTTCCTAAAACTGGTATCCTGGAGGCTGAGGTGGGCCAGGGATGAATAAGTCCTACTGTTTATCTGAGTATCAAGTACCCAGTTAGCATCACCCTCAGCTGAATGGAAGGAACAGGGTCCAGTTCCAGTCTTGAAACCCAGTACTAACATGAGTGACCTCCATAGACAGGTTGTTTAATCTCCCAGGGCTCGACTTTTCATCTGTAGGATGGGTAGGGGAGAGGGAGAAGTGAGTCCTTCTAGCTTTAAAACTCTCTAGTTTTAACAAATTCTGAAACTTGAACTTTTTTTTTTTTTTTGTAAACCTGTCCTTCTGTGTCATGGCCAATCCCAAGCCAAGCTTTCTTTACCTTTAAGAACCTCTTGCAATTGCCTCTGTCACTCACCCCACCCCCTCTTCACCCCACCCGCAGGATCTCATTGTTACCACCTGAATTACAGCAAGAAATTCCTGATCAGCCTCCTTTCCTCCAGGGCTAATCCTTGAGAAAGGAACTTGACCTGGATTCCCGTGGCCCCTCACATGCTGCCTAAGTTAGGTTCTCTCCTCCTCACTCCCTCTGTGCGGTCCCTGGGGAGTCACTTGTGCTGCAGAATCCTTTGTCCTGGAGGTTTCTCTGGAGTCAGCAGCCAGCACTGCCTCTTCTTGGCTCACACTCCAGCTCTGGCTTCTTCCATTTTATTCTCACAATTCCCTACCACCCCTTTCCTGCAGCGAGGAGAGCAATACTGACCCCGGGTTAAAGTCCTGGCAATCAACTAGTGAAGTTTATAAATCCTGTCCCAGCCAACGGGCCACAGGTTTTAGGGAGAAAAAAAAAATCTGTATGTCCATGTGCTTACAGTGTGTTCAAGTATCACAGAGGCCTTGAGAACTTTAATAGCAAAGCTCTTATATTGCTTTTCAGCCTTAACTAAAGACAGACTTTTCAACAAAGGATGCTGGAAAAACTGGATATTCATACATAGAAGAGTGAAATTAGATCCCTACCTCTCACCCTGTGCAAAGGTTAACTCAAGATGGATCAAAGACCTAGAAATTAGACCCGGAGCTATGCAGTTACTAGAAGAAATCATAAGACCAACTCTTCATCATATAGTAGAGGCTTCCTCAATAAGATCCCAGAGTTCAGGAAATAAAACCAAGAATCAATAAATGGGATGGCATCAAATCAAAAAGCTTCTGCTCAGCAAAGGAAACAATCAAGAGTCTAAAGAGAGACCCTACAGAATGGAAGAAAATCTTTGCAAGTTACTCCTCAGATAGAGGACTAATATCTATGTGATAGTTAATCTAAGTTGTCAACTTGACCTGATCATGACACACCCAAGATTATGTGATTTTGGGTGTGTAACAGCAGATTAAACAGAAAGCCCTGCCCTGAATGTAGGCAGCAGGATTCTGATAGGTGCGGACTTAGATAAAAGAGGGAGAAGCCGCGTAGAGTGCGTGTGACTCTTTCCGAGGAAAACGCATCTGCTCTCGCCTGAGATCGTCGGCCGCCGGC
>PVJS01020666.1:0-32341 GCA_004027185.1 Glis glis | reverse complement strand
AAAATAAAAAAGGGCCGGGCGTGGTGGCGCACGCTTGTAATCCCAGTACTTTGGGAGGCAGAGACCAGAGGATCTGGGTTCGCGGCCAGCCTCAGCTCGCGCTTGCTCTCTCTCTCTCTCTCTCTCTCTCTCTCTCTCTCCTTAGTGAGGCCCTCCGCAACTTTGTGAGACCCGGTTTCAAAATAAAGTATAAAAAATAGGGCCGGGGGCGTAGCGCTGAGGTAGAACGCCCCTGCATTCAATCCCCGGTACCGCAAAAAAAAAAAAAAAAATGGTGTTGGGAAAACTGGTTATCCATTTGTAGAAAAATGGAATTAAATCCCAACCTCTCACCCTCGAGTCAACTCAAGATGGAGCAAAGACCTGAAAATTAGACCAGAGACTTTGAAATTACTACAGGATGACATAGGTCCAACACTCCAACATATAAGCATAGGTAGAAGCTTCCACAATAAGATCCCCAAAGCTCAGGAAATTAAAATGAGAATTAAAAAATGAGATGGCATTAAACTAAAAAGTTTCTGTTCATTAAAGGAAACCATAAAGAGTCTAAAGAGAGAGCCTACATAATGGGAGAAGATCTTTTCCAGATACTAATCTGATAGAGGACTAATATCTAAAATATACAAAGAACTTAAAAGACAACACTAAAAAAAATCAAGAAAGAAGCAATTAAACTAAATAGACACTTCACAAAAGAAGAAATACAAATGTCCAATAAATATATGAAAAATGTTTAATATCATGAGCAATCAGGGAGATGCAAATCAAAACTACACTGAGATTCTTTCTAATCCCAATTAGAATGGTAATCATCAAGAAGTCAAGTAGCAATAAATGCTGACAAGGAAATGGGGAAATAGGAACTCTTATATGTTGTTGGTGGGATTGAAAATTAGTACAGTAGCTGTGGAGATTCCTCAGAAACCTGGGAATGGATCCACGATATGATCCAGCTATACCATTCCTGCTTATCTTTCCAAAGGGACTGAAATCAGAATGTTTTAGCAGTACTTGCATATCCATGTTTATAGCAGCATGATTCACAATACCCAAATTGTGGAACCAACCTAAGTATCCATCTACTGTTTAAACTCTTCTGAAGTTGCCCATAATAATTTTTTACCCAAGATAAATAATTAACAAGTGATTTTAGGGTTTTTTATTATATAACCCTCCCTAAAACCAGTGATCACTGAGTCATGTCAGAGTATTATTATGATTGATTTGCCATACCCTGGCCATCTCCTCTTACAAAGATAAGGCTTTAATTACGTTTTCTGAAATGATCTATTTTGGTTCTTCATCTCTTACCTATATCTAAAAATTGTTGGTGGGAATATAAATTAGTACATTCATTATAAAAATCAGTATGGAGGCTCCTCTTAAAACTCAAATTAAAACTACAATGTAAGCCAGCTTACTACTCTTTGATATACATAAAGGAGTAAAGTCAGCATACTATAGAGACACCTGAATGCTTTTTTGGGGCACAATTTACAATAAACAAGTTATGGAATTGGTGTAGATGTGTAGATGCCCATCACCAAAAGAATGGATAAAGGAAATATGTGTTTATGTGAATGGATAAAGGAAGTATATGTTTCTACACACACAATGAAGTATTATTTAGCTATAAAGAAGAACAGAATCATGTAGCTTGCAGAATAATGGAAGGAACCAGACATCATATTGTTAAGCAAAATAACCCAGAAAGACAAGTAGACATGTATCACATAACTTCCTTAATATGTGGCTAGAGGGTAAAACAGTCATAAGAGTAGAGTGGCAGAGAGATTATTGGAGAGGAGGACTGGGGGAAGGGTGATGGGAAGGAGGAGAAGATTGATGTGGGTGGATATGTTCAAAGTATGTTAAATGCATGAACAAATATGAAACAATAAAACCTATAATTTTGTATAACTAAAATGTACTAATAAAAAATAAAAATAAGGGCTGGGGATTTAGCTCAGTGTTAGAGCACTTGCCTAGCATGTGCAAGGTCCTAAATTCAATCCCCAGTATAGAAAAACAACAAGAACAACAACAACAATAATAATAATATAAAAACTCTGTGTAAGTTAAATTCTGATGGCAGATAATTTTTGACTTAATTCTTTCTTCTAATATGCAAACTGGAAATGGGGTAAATGGATACCTGGAGGGCTCACTTTATTTACTTCAATCTATTTTTCTATATAACTCATCAGAGAAAAAATTTGAAAAAATGAAAATAAATTTTTGTTTTTAGTATTTCTCTAGAGAAAGATATTAAAAATATTCAGATATTAGTATTTATCTAGAGAAAGATATTAAAAATATTCAAATATAAATAAAATTTGTATTTATAGAGAACATAGATGAGACCTATTTAAGGTTTTGTTAAAAGATTATAATACACACATTTTTTTATCACTCCTACAGTTACATTAGTTGAGAACATGTGAACTAGAAATAGCTAAATGAAAATTTTGAAAAAAAACTATACATCCAGATCCACAAATATTTGTAATAAGCTTGTCTATATAATAAATATAATAAAAGAAGAAATAAAAAAGGAAAGTAGAATTGTGCAAAGTAGTCAACTTTGGTAACTCAAACACAACATAAGCTTTCCTATTAAATGATGTAAAATTTTATTACTTTATTTAGATTCAGGAAAATATAGTACCTTAATAAATATATGTTAAGCATTGATAAAAATCCTTCCATTTTTCTCAACTCTGTTAAATATAAACTAGCAATTAATTATATTTCCTTTTTTATGACAACGATTACATATAATGTGCTTTAGTAGCAACCTTCTCACTCCTTTTTCTTATATCAAGCTGTTACTGTATTCTGCATATAAAAAAAAAGAGTGGCATGGTCTATTTCTAGCTATGAGATTTTGTCACAGCTTTTCTTTATAATATATAGTGACATAGCATGACTCCTCACTGGTCAGAAAAGGGAAAATACACCAGGCAGAAGATGGGTATGCACGCCTACATTCTTGTGACTCTTTCTTTCTTTCTTTCTTTTCTTTCTTTCTTTCTTTCTTTCTTTCTTTCTTTCTTTCTTTCTTTCTTTTTCTTTCTTTCTCTCTCTCTCTCTCTTTCTCCTTCCTTCCTTCCTTCCTTCCTTCCTTCCTTCCTTCCTTCCTTCCTCCCTCTCTCCCTTCTCTCCCTCCCTCTCTCTCTCTCTCACTCTCTCTCTCTCTCTCTCTCTCTCTCTCTCTCTCTTTCTTTTTCTTTCTTGGCACACTTATGAAAATAATGTCCAACCTTCAAAAACAACAAGTGCTAGGCACATGCTTGTAATCCCAGGACTTGTGAGGCTGAGACTGGAGGATCCAGGTTCATGGCCAGCCTCAGTTATTTAGTGAGGCCCTCTGCAACTTAATGAGACCCTGTTTCAAAATAAAAAATAAAATGGGGATGGGGGTGGAGCTCAGAGTTAGAAAGCCATGGATTCAATCCCCAGTACCACAAAAAAAAAAACAAGTGCTAGTTCCACATGAATAAGAATGTCACTCTTCACCTCCAGTGAGCCTCTGTCACTCTCCTTATTATTCCTATTCATAGCATCTGTAAGAGTATCAAGGGAAGCAAGGGGATATATTGTACCAGCTGGTATTCTGGTAAGATTTCAATTATCTCAAATTCAAAAACTTTTTAAAAAGTTTCTGGCTGAAAGAATAAAAGAAGTACATTTTTGTATAGTATAGCATACTGTCTTGGGAGCTTTTTAATCAGAAATGGTACAAAAACTTGTGAAAATGTCAGTAAAACCTTAAAGATTGGTAAGGGGCATAGAGTAAGAAAAAGAACATGCCAATCTGAGAATTTATCCAAATGCACTTTTTTAGAAGCAAAGTTTTCATTAATATATTGTTAAATAGATAGTGCATGGATTCATCTACACAGCTTTTTTTTTTTTTTGCGGTACCGGGAATTGAACGCAGGGGCGTTCTACCTCTGCGCTACGCCCCCGGCCCTATTTTTTATACTTTATTTTGAAACCGTGTCTCACGAAGTTGCGGAGGCCTCACTAAGGAGAGAGAGAGAGAGAGAGAGAGAGAGAGAGAGTTGAGGCTGGCCGTGAACCCAGATCCTCCGGTCTCCGCCTCCCAAAGTACTGGGATTACAAGCGTGCACCACTACGCCCGGCTTACACATCTTTTCTTTTAAAGGGATATGTATTAGTTAGTCATGTCTTAAAGATAATATAAATAAATTGACACAATAGAATGCTTCCTTGGCTGGAATTCAGCAAGAATGAATCATAGCATGGGTGGCCCCAGCCACCGGCAAGTTGAGAGACCTGGATCAATAGATGTTTTCAGGTTAAAGAGACCAGCTGAAATCAAGACAGGGAACATATTCTTGATTCTTGGCAAATGAAACTTTGACAAATCAATCAAAAAAGACAGTATGCCCATGCAGTGCTAGAAATTATTTTTCTGTATAAGAGCATTCAGAAAACAGGGTAACTCCCACATTCACTTCTCTAATGTGATCAAAAAAATTGAGTCTGAGCTCTCTCCTGGAAGGTTGAAAGAAGGAATAATTCATAACTAAGGCTGCATAATATTTGGGTTTGTCAGATAATTGCTTTTCCATATCATTCAGTGTGAGGTAGTTTCAAGGTCATGGTTGTCACCTAATAATTTTGTCTGGGCCAATGAAATAACATTGGTAGAAATCAAATGGTGTATGAGATAGTAGAATAAAATGACAAAGTGTTTTTAAAGGAATCACCATCACTAAGTTTAAATGTCAAAATCTATTTGCTATTAACTTCCTGATTATCTCATTTCATTTATGATCTCATTCTAAATCACTGCCTTCCAAAACTGAATATCGTGCAGTTGTATAAAGGCAAAATAAATATTTCAATAAATGAGGTAATGAGTATCTTATAATGAATTAATATTGTTTTAACTAACACAATTTGAAATATTTCTAAATTTAATGGTTTAATTTATAATGCCAAGATAGGTTACTGAAATATAAATAAAGGAATTCATAAATTTGAGTAGTCATGATTTGCCTTAATACTTAAATTTAGATAACTATAAAGGGTTAGGATATACTTTTTTTTTTTTTGCAGTACTGGGGATTGAACCTAAGGGCATTCTATCTCCAGGCTACACCCCAGGCCCTATTTCTTATTCTTTATTTCTGAAACAGGATCTCACGAGGTTGCATAGGGCCTCACTAAGTAGCTGAGGCTGGCCGCGAACACGGATCCTCTGGTCTCAGCCTCCCAAGTACTGGGATTACAAGCGTGTGCCACCACACTTGGCTAGGATATACTTTAAGACTTCTAAAAACAACATTTGTAAGAAAGTTCTATGTCTTTTGTATATTTATGAATTTACTTCCTAATGACATATTTTATTTACATTTTTACATTTTATTTGCAGTATATTAAATTTTGCTACATTTACAATATAAATTTTATTTACAGTTTTCATTTTATTTGAAGTATATCAAGCTATAATTATTTAATTAGACTTTTTACAGTTCTGTAGAATATATAAGAGTAGATCAATTTAATTCTTTCCTTTCATGATGCTGAGGACTGAACCCACAGTCTTGCACATGCTGGTTAAGCATTCTACCACTTAAGCTATATCCCCAGTCCTATATTCATCTTGGATTTCTAAATCACCTATACATTTATAGAACTACTAGGGTATTTGAAGAATATAAATTCAGAAAAACAACTGGCATTTTTGTATCATATGTGTAATCACAGTTAAGCAAATATGAGAGCAAATTAAAAATAATTTGTACCAGATGTGGTGAAACATGCCTGTAATCCCAGTATTTGGGAGGCTAAGATGAGGATCACAGGTTTGAGACTGGCCACAGCAGCTTTGTGAAACTTTCAGCATCCTAGCAAGGAGACCCTGTTTCAAATACAAAAACAAAAAATAAAAATAAAAATGGCTGGGAATGTAGCTTCTAGTTAGAATGCCTTTGGGTTCCATCCCCAATTCCCAAGTAATAATAAAAATAATAATAACAATAGTAATAATAATAATAATAATAATAATAATATTTTTTGCCAGGTGTGGTGACCCATGCATGTAATCCCAGTACTTGGGAAGCTAAGGCAGGAGGATCACCATTTTCAGGCCAATACACAGTAACTTAGCAAGATGTTGATTCAAAATTAGAAAATAAAATGGGACTGGATGTATAGCTCAAAGGTAGAAAGCCCCTGGGTTCAATCCCTAGTACGATGCATGCATATACACACAAAATTGTGAACATTATCTATGATATTTTAAAAAATGGAGAATTTTAAAATATAGTGTAAGGAAGGAAGATTTCAGGATGATTAATATTCAGAAGACTGTTATTTTGCATTAAATGATAGCAAAATCCCTGAGGGTTTGGTCTTGGTTTATTAATAGATGCAATAAGTTGATACCAATACTTTCTCCTATGTTTATAATAATTATTGAACTAAATTAATTTATTGCTTCCATTTGTTTATTTTTTAAAAGGCTTTAAAATTAACAGAGATATTCTAACCCCAGTTAGATTGTTAATCATCAAGAATACATATAATAGCAAATGCTGGCAAGAATATGGGGGAAAAGGAACACTTATGCATTGTTGGTGGGATTGTAAATTAGTACAACCACTGTGGAAATCAGTATGGAGGTTCTTTAAAAGAGTAGGAATGGAATAACCAGATGACTCAGCTATACCACTCCTCAATATCTTTCCAAAAGAATTAAAGTTAAAATACGACAGTGATACATGCATATTCATGTTTATAGCAGCACAATTCACAATAGAGAAATTATGGAAACAATCTAAGTATGTATCAACAGATGAATGGATAAAAAATGTGGTATATACACACAATGGAGTTTTACTCAGCCATAAAGAAGAACAAAATTATATCATTTGCAGGAAAATGAGTGAACCCAGAGAACATTATACTAGGTAAAATCAGCCAGTTTCCAAAAGTCAAGAGTCCTATGTTTCTCTCATATGCCGAAGCTAGAGAGAAAATACTAAAGAAAAGAAACTTCATAACAAGAACAAGAGACTACTAGAATAATGGAAGGGGATTGGAAGACAGAGAATGGGTGGGGAAAAAGAAAGCTTAAGAAAGGAGACATACCAAGTAATATTTCCATATATAAAGGTGTCACTAATAACTTTACTAGTATGTCTTAGGAGGGAGAAAGGGGGTAACAGGATGGGGTTAGGAGAAAACCACACCTGGAGATGTTGTATGCATATATAAATGCTTCACGTTGATTCTCATTACAATATATAATTTTATTGTGCCAATAAAATTTAAAAAAATAACTGAGATGTGTAGTAAATCATGTAGATTAATGGGGTGCAAAGTCAAATAGCAAATGAAAGAATACCTAGGAATTTTATCACTATCTCATTAGTGGTTCATGAAAGGAGCTGGAAAGCAGAAGCACATGAGGTGGTGAAGACTGGAGGTGAACTAGAAGTCTACATAGCTTGCAACATGCAACTTCTTTACAAATAAAATGGAAGGATGGTTTAGATGATTTCTAATGAAACTTTCAGTCTGTTTCCAATTTTATTGCATATTATAGCTCAGGTAAACCACAGAAAGCTATACTTTATACCATGGCTTAATAAGAGTAGGAAATCATGTTTGGTAATTTTGATTTAGGGCAATAATAATTTTTATATATCTTTAAATTTTTCTTTATTGGCATGGGGATGTCGTTTAGTGGTGCAGTACTTGCCTAGCATGTGCAAGACCCAGGGTTTGGTCCCCAGTGACACACAAAAAATAAATTCGCTTTACTTGGTTTGGTTATCTACATATGCTCTAGAATGAAAAAAAATAGCATCTCATAATGTCACTCAAAAGGAAAATAATATTGTGTATGAATGACTGCTAAATCCATATTAATGATACAAAAACAATAAACAAAAATGGCATATTGCAATATAAGTATCACATTTTATTGGTAAAATGTGAGTATTATTTATATTCAGAGGCCATGTATACTATAAAAATCAAAGGACAGGAAAAAATATTGGAAATTTTTTTTGTATATTTAAATTTCAGAATTTTTTTAGAGCCCAGAGTAATAATTTTTTATTCAGCAAAACTTTTTACTATTTCAAAATAGTAGAGTGGGAAACGTTTGATTATAATGAAGAGTACTTTAAGAAAACTTGTTATGGCACTGACAGTATTTCAATATATCAATAAAACGAGGGAATAACCTGAAACTAAGTCAATAAGTTTTACAATACCAATTTGTTTGCAAACAAAACTCCAAATCAGTGGAAAGTGCATGCAAATGACTCTATTAAACTTAATCTAGATTGAAAAGAGAGTATGCTTAAGGATGTAATGAAAATTGAAGTACTTTTTTAATTATCTGCATAAATTACTGAGCCATCAGAATTAAAAGATGCGGCAATGCTTTTTGGTTAACAATCAAGTGTTTAAGCAAGACATCATGGTTAGATTTTTAAAGAAAGTCCAAGAAAAGAGACCACCATATCACAATTTACATGGCAATTATATAAATAAGTTGTAATAGTATTCCACTCTTGGTGAACAGTAATAGATGATCACATATTGAATACTAGTAGTAGATTAACATTGCTATAATAAAGTTTATTATAACTACTTAAGACAACATTTAAAATCTAATGTGAATATAGTTTTCCAATGTTCTAAAAAATCTCACATGTAGTTTACTAATTTACAATATTATTCAGGTCAAATTAATACAAGTTCGTTCTTCATCAGAATTTTAAGATTATACAGACTCAAGGATTAGCTTAACTATTACATTAAACAATGAAAGGAAAACCCAATAAAATCAGTGCAGACCCTTTTTCTTTCAAATTTTAATTAATTCATATTATTGAAACTTCTCTTTTCGTAAGTATTATTTAAGCAGACCAAAGCAGAATGACAATATTAAATAATTTCATAACATTTATCTTTGGTGTTCTTTAGGTAGTTTACTTGTAGAGGTGGGGCAGGGGAAGAACTAACCTCAAAGAAAATGTAAAAGTTATTGAAATATTTGAAACATATTTTTTTATCCAGGGTCAAATATGGTTTTAAAACTATTTGATGGTGAGATAGGAATTGATTACAAAAAGATAAATAACTTTATTTTTCTTACCTTTCTTACATATCAGTTTGATTCATTGAATTTAGTCTACTTAAATATTATATAATTAAGATATTTATAACAAGATAAAAGTGTTGAAAGAAAGGATGCCTACATTCAAGAGCAGTCATATAATTTATCTATGAGGTGCTAGCTAGCTTTTATCCCTAAGTTAAATGAAATCCAACATATTTTCTCATATCTCACTCTCGAAAGCCTAAAGACGAGATGATCTTTAAGACATATGACTCCTTTCTCTTGATAATCCTTCTAATGCATTTAGTTAAAAGTAAATTTTGAAAAGATAAAATCACCCTCTCTGAAGAGAACATGCTATCTTTTGCAATTATTTGTAAAATCTCTTTCATGCAATTAAAAAAAAAAAACTTCCCTAATAATGAAAAACTGTGTTAGAGCCAAGCACAGTGACTCACACCTGTAATCCCAGTACTTGGGAGGCTGAGATAGGAGGATCACATGTTCAAGGACAGCCTCGGCAATGTAGCAAGATTTCCAGCATCCTAGCAAGACCCTGTTTCTAGACAAACAAACAAAAAAGGACTGAGGGTGTAGCTGTGAGGTAGTATGACCTGGATTTCAATCCCTAGTACTACACAAACACACACACTCCAAAAAGAAAAAAGAAAAAAGAACTGTGTCAGATAATTTGTGATACTATCTAATTATTGATCTTACATAGAGAAACCCACTTCCCCGAGTATATGACAAGGATGTATTAGACAAGCAGAGCATTCCCAGCACAGCCTTCGTAGGCTGGACAGAGCTTCCCCAAATCTTTTCCACTTAGTTTTGAAGCGCCCTCCACACTGTTTCCCACAAAGGTTTTAAATAATTAACATCCCCACCAATAGTGTACACGGGTTCCATTTTCTCCACACCCTCACCAGTACTTGCTGCCTTTTGCCTTTAATAACAGCCATTCTTACTTTGATTTTCTAGAAAGGATATTGATAATTTGCAACAAATGAAATGATAGATGTTAGCTGGGCGTGGTGGCACACCCTTTTTAATCCTAGTACTTTGGGAGGCAGAGACCGGGTTTATGGCCAGCCTCAGCGCTCTTTCTCTCTCTCTCTCTCTCTCTCTCTCTCCCCCTCTCCCCATCTCTCTCTCTCTCTCTCTACTTAGTGAGGCCCTCCGCAACTTTGTGAGACCCGGTTTCAAAATAAAGTTTCAAAAAAATAGGGCTAGGGTTGTAGCGTGGAGGTAGAAATCCCCTGGGTTCAATCCCTGGTACCGCAAAAAAAAAAAAAAAAGAAATGATAGATGTTTGAGGAGATAGATCTGTTTACACTGATTTAAACATTATATAATGTAGACATATCAAAACATCACATCATTCCCTTTAAATACATACAATTTTTATGTTTTATATATCAGTAAGAATACAGTTAACTTAAAGAAGAAAGTATAAACATCAAAGTTAACATATAATATTACAAGTGAAAGCAATATTCTCCCATTGGAAGGAGAGCAGGAAGAACAAGAACTTAGAGGGGATGAAAACACCCACGTTCTAGGGAATCTGCAGAAATTGGTAAGGTTTTCCCTTTGATAGGAAAATTTAGTTTGAGTCTTGATAAACCTCTGTTTTCCAACAGAGAAGTAAAACAAGAATAGGCCCATTTCAAAGCAACAGAATAAAATGGTCTGCATACAATTAACAAAGGATGAAAAAGAAAATGCATTTTATATTAAAGGAAAATATAAAAGAACATTTTAGAAAAATTGTAATAGGTTGAGAGATAAAACATACTTCTGAAGCCTCTTTTTACAATTTGTGGTCGATACTTAAATATATGTATATAAACACATGAACACTTATTGAAAACAAAATATTGATCATTTATTTTATCTATTTTTACTGAAGTACAATTCAAAATGGTTTTGCTGTGATACATATTACAACCATTTTCTCATTTAATAGCTTCCACTCTTACTTTGTTCAAAATAATAAATATTACTCTATTCTAATGGGTTTCCCAGCAGTATAAGATATATTATCTGAAGAGTTCCATCTTTTTTCAAGTAAATGCATCTGAATATATTAGTTTTATAAACTTGTCTATGAATGATGATTACAATTATTTATACGTGCTTGCCATTAATTTTGCTTATTTTAAATTAAAATACTTCTATATTTTCTCATTAGCCTTGCTTTTATGCCCCAAATAGCAATAGTATTATCTAAGTTTGGTACTATCACAGGTGGAAAATAATGTTTAAGGTATGAAAGCTAGAGCTGTGTAATAAAGATTATTTTAAAAGCATTACAATAACTCAATAGGCTGAATATTCAAACCTTGTTTAAAAACATATAATGTGCATGAGTAGAATGACAACAGCATTTTAAAGAGAATTTTGTTATAAATGCTAACACATGCTAAGAGTCAAATAATCAAAAAGAATTTGCAAATAATCTTTAAAGAAGTTTTGTCTCATTGAAAAAGAAAAGAATAGAAAATAAAGAATTTAATTTGTAAGTATACTTGGTATGACTATTATTTAAGGTTTAAATTAAGCATTGTGCATGGTCATTATTAACTGACAGCTTTATCTTTTAAAATATAAAGCCTGTTATGAGAGAAAATTAAATAATAAATGATATTTGAGTAATGTCTTCTAGTATGTTTTAAAAACCTCTAAACTGGTTCTGCCTGAGCAGCCCAAGAATAGACTTTATATAAATTTAGTTAACATATTAGAGTGGAAGTTTCATTATGATAAGCAATACAATAAGATTTAAAATGGGAATCATTTCAAAGGGATTGAAACCAGAGAACTACAGTAATATATGCATACTCATGTTCATAGCAGCAAAATTCACAATAGCCAAATTATGGAATCAACCTAGGTGTCCATCAGTAGATGAATGGATTACAAAACTATGGGAAATACATACAATGGAATTCTACTCAGCAATAAGGAAGAAAAAATTTTGTTTTTTGCAAGAAAATAGAAGGACCTAGAGATCTTTATGTTAAGTGAGATCAGCCAATCACAGAGTGAATGGTCATATGTTTTCTCTAATATGCACAAACTAGGGAGTAATTGGGATACCAGAGGGACTCCAGACAATAGTGGAGAAGCCTCAGCGGAGGCAGGGAGGTGGTCTAAGGGAAGGGGAGGGGGGAGACTAAGGTTCATTAATGGAATTACTGTTATTGACTATGTGTACATATGTGAATATACCAACGTCAGTCTCAGTACTCTGTATTGGGAAGGGGGAAATGTGGAGGCGGGGGGGCACCAGGGGCTGTGTGCATCAATGTTACTGTCAACTTGATTTTCATTGTGATATAAGACTGTAATGCACCAATAAAAACACATTAAAAAAAGAACTATTCAGATAAAAAATAAATAAATCATGATAAGGTATTAAAAAATAAAAAATGGAAAGATTGTATAATTATAAATACTTTGACTATTTTTAAAAATAATTCTTCAGTTACCAATTTTAGTCTTTGTGAAATACTCACTAATTACCCAATCTGAAACTTAATTTTATTTTTAACTTGTTTTTCTCTATTTTCTCCATTTACAAAATGTATTGTATTCTTTGGTTTCTCTCTTTTTATTTATTTTTTGACATGGAGTTCTTGCTATGTTGCTTAGACCAGCCTCAGAATTCTGGTTTCAAACAGTCCTCTTTCCTTAGCTTCTAGAGTAGTTGAGACTACAGGTATACACTAACTCACCTCGCTTTGATCTTCTTCTTTGTAAAATAAAGAATATTTCAATTTTTCTATCTTTAGTATAAATGTAATCATTTTACCATTGGACTTTTTTAACAGAAAACCTCCTCCATTCTATAAAATTAGGGAACATTGTTTCGTGTTCTTTATATCTATTTTAACCCTAGGATTTTATTTTAACATGTTTACAGATCCATTTTGCTTACCACAAAGAAACTTTCTTAGTGTCAAATATTGAATTATATTTCAAAGAGAGAACATGGAGTAAATTCATGATGTCAATATTTCCTTGAGAAATCCCTTAAAATATTTGAAAAACAAAATAATATTAATAAATTTCACTTTGTGTTATCACATATCTTATGCAACTCAGCTTTTAGTAAGATGAGAATCATGAAGTAGTCTTACATTTAAAGATAATGATGTATGAAATACACATATATTATTAACACATGCACAGTTAATGTTACAGTTGATTTTTGCATAATGTAGATACATATCTGTACTTTCTTTTTTAATCATTATAGTATTTTGACTAAATATTAACTTCTATTATAATAAAACTTGATGCATGCACAGTCTTGAAGAACATTCATACATGAAACTTCATCAAAGTGGAGACAATTTCATGCAAAATTACTCTTTAAGTGTAATAATTTATTTTATGTTTCAACTTGACTAAATACTTGCATAGCTAGTAAACATTTCTAAGTGCACTTGTTAATATATGTCAGGAAGAGATTCACACTTGAAATAGTAATTGAGATCTGCCCTCACCAATATGTGTGAATATTGTCCATTCCATTAAGGGCCCAAAGAGTACACAAAGGAAGAGGAAGAATGAATTCTTTCTTTTAGAGCCAGGACATCCATCTTCTTCTCCTACTACCAGACATCAGCACTACTGTAAAGGACCTTCAGACTCACACTAAATTGCTCCACTGAGTAATTTTAAATTTCTCTCTTACATA
This sequence comes from Glis glis, assembly GCA_004027185.1. Classification (NCBI taxonomy): domain Eukaryota; kingdom Metazoa; phylum Chordata; class Mammalia; order Rodentia; family Gliridae; genus Glis; species Glis glis. Next base: position 18,512 of record PVJS01020666.1, on the reverse strand, counting down.
TGGAAGATTATCAGTCTTCTTTGCTTCCATAATCACCTTAGCCAATTCCCATAATAAATCTCTCTCTCTGTCCTCTCCTGCCTCCACCTGTCTACAATGGTTTCTTTTTTTTTTTTTTGTATGTGCGCCTAGGTATGTGTGTCTATTGGTTCCATTCCTCTTGAGAACTTTGATTAATATTATATTAATAACAGAAACAGTTTATCAAATGCTGACTATACAACAAATTTCTAATTGTTCTAGCTTCCTTATCTTACTTAATCTTCACAGAAAGTCTGTGAATACTCAATGAACACAGACCTCATTTTATAGATAAGAGAATCAAAGAATTCAAAAGTTATGTGAGCAGTAATAAGCCATTTTGTTTCTGAAGCAGAAATTTGAAGTCCATACCTTCTGATCCCAGAGCCATCACTGAACCATTGCACTACCTTCAGTTATATGTCCCCAAACTCATGGTCAGTGCACAAACATGGACTTTTCTCTTTTACCTGCAATTCAGTTTTGCTCCACAGGTATGTTTTTGAATATTATAATCAATGTGGAAAACAATCTTCAGAAGCTTAAAATTCTAAATCCCATAAAGACTAGTCAATATGCTTTTTTTTAAAAAATGTGCTTTTATTGGTGCATTATAGTCTCACATCACAGTGAACATCAATTTGACAGTAACATACATGCACACAGTTCTTGGTCCCCCCTCCTCTCCTCACCCAGTACAGAGTACTGAGATTGACCCTGGTATATTCTCATATGTACACATGGTCAATGGTAGTAATTCCATTGATGAACTTCATTCTTCCCCTTCCCCTTCCCTTAGACCACTTCCCTGGCTCCACTGAGGCTTCTCCACTATTGTCTGGAGTCCCTTTTGTATCCCCACTACTCCCTAGCTTCAATATGCTTTTGTGTATGAGCTGGGGATTGAATCCAGTTCTTCATGGTTGTGCCAAGTAATTGCTCTACTACTGAGGGAGACCTCCATCCCCAGTAAATACATGTTTCATAACAACTGTGTCTTTAATGTATTTGTGCAAATATAGTAAATATTTGTACAACTAAGATGGAATCCAAATCCTGTTTTGTAAAAATCAGTTTTATCATCTTTATTATTTCTTATATCATTGAACAAAATATAGAATGTATTAAGCACATTTTTATTTTTGATAATATCTATAATGGATAAAAGAATAGTGAAATAAATAAACATTCAGCAACATATCCTTGTATAAAATTTGCATGACCATTTATTTAGCAAATAAATATGAAATAATAGGCAGAATGAAGTACTATATATATGAGATTTACTTTAAGAGTGTGGAGGAGAAGAAGAAAACAAAAAATTAAAACAATAAAAGATGATAAATTTTACATTATACCAAATAAGTGAAACAGGAAAAAAGTAAGCATTGCAAAAAATGAGAGAAGTTAAATTTTCTGTGTCATCAAAAGAGAAAAGTAAAAGTGTCATCAAAAGGTTTAGAAAAAAACGTGAGGGAAGTGATTGAGTTAACTATAAATATTTGGGGAAAGACTATTCTATGCATAAGCATGGCTAGAAAAAAAGAATAAAGAAGGTAGAATGACCATCATGTTTCAGGGAAAAAAAGGATACCAATGTGGTTAGAGAAAAAAAGTAAGAGGAGGGATAATCAGAGACATAATGGAGTAACAAGATTTTGTCTTCTGTTATAGGCCAATTTAAGGCATTTGACTTTCATGCTGAATGAAATAGAAAACCAATGGTAATTTTTTGTTGTTCTTGTTCTGTAATTGAACACAGGGCCATTCTATCACCAAACTACACTCCCAGACCCATTTTATTTTTTGGTTTGAAACAGGGTAGCTGAGTATTTCACTAAGTGAAATACTGTGGCTGGCCTTGAACCTGTGATCTTTCTGTCTCAGTCTCCCGACTACTGAGATTACAGGTGTGTGCCACCATGCAAGGCCCAATGATAAATTGTGAATGATAAAATGACCTAGATTTTAAAAGGACCACTTCAGTCCCTTTTGGTTGAGAATTGACTATAGGGGCTAAGTGTTGAAATGAGAGGGATTGTAGGAAACTACTGTACTACTAGAATAATCCAGAAAAGAAATGTCTGTAGTTTAGACAAAGATTAAAGCTGGTTCACTTCTGAATATTTTCAAAGTCATCAGTATTTCTTGTGATTATATATAACTGTAGGGAAACAGAAGAGTCCCAATGAATATGAGCATTCTGACTTGAAAACTAAAATAATGGAGTTTCCATAAGTAGACAAAAGAAAAAAATGTAGATGAAGGATGTTTTGGAGAAAAGAATCAGCAGTTCGGTTGCATTCATGTTTAATATGAGTTGTCTGCTAGACATCCAAGTAACAGTAATGAGTAGGCAGTTGAAAATGTGTACAGAATTTGTGAATGAGTTTTGGGCTAGAGATGTGAATTTCAAAGTCCTTGGCATAGAGAATTTATCTAGATCTTTGAGTTCTCTATCAATACTAGATTTCAACATTGGCCTAAAATAGGTCGTGTCAAATACCAATGGACAGATGAAGCAGAGACAAGTAACTCCTGTTTCATAACCAAAGGTCAAATCATTAGAAAAAAATATCTATACAACTGTGCATGTCAATCTCCTTCTTCTAATAGAATTTTACTTTTCCTTAAAGTCAATGTTAAGAGAAGGAAAATATCTGATAACATTTGACAGTTTTCTTCTCTTTCTTTGAAAAGAGGGCTTCAAAGTCCACTATGAATATGTATTTTTCATAGAAATTACCATGATTTATTTGTTAACTTATTTTTGTATTTGTGTGTGTGGTACTAGGGATTGAATCCAGGGGCATTCTACTTCTGATCTATACCCTCCACCATTTTTATTTTTTATTTTGAAACAGGATCTCACTAAGTTGCTGAGGGCCTCGCCACGTTGCTGAGGTTGACCTTGAGCCTGTCATCCTCCTATCTCAGTCTCTGAAATACTGGGATCACAGGCATACCTGGCCTCTATAATTCTATCTGGACTAGCAGCTTGACATGGTTGTGTTAAGCATGGCAGCATTACTGCTAAGAATGCTCTTCAAAAATATAACATGTTCCTTTGTGGTTGCATGGGAAATAAAGTAGGGGTGAAGGAAAAGAGTGTAAGTCCCATGAGTCTGGAAGGAGCATGGCTCATTTAAGCATACTACTGCTGAGACAAAAGGCCTACAACTTTTACAATAACAACCAAGTGATTCACTTTCTACAGACAATTATTCATTTGAATTGATTTAAATCACAAGTAATAAATAAGTTGTGTTGTGATGAACAAAATTCTTTATTTCTTATTCAAAGCTACAAAGTTTTTTTGGTACTTTTGGTAAAATGGCAGGTGCAGAAGTTAACCTTTGCCACATCTCTAATATCTCCTTCTCCAAAAAATGTCAATTCCTATGAAAATAAGAAAGAAGAAAAAGTGTAGAGAAGAGATGGAAGAAATCCAAATGTTTTACTCCTGTTTTTCATTAGGTTTACCGACAGGGTTTCTGCAGGACAGTTGTGATTTATTTCAGTCTCTCTCTATAATGGATTAAGAGAGCTGTGGTTCATGTTATATATTGCTCAGTAAATAAAACAGGTGACCTATTGAGGCTCATAAATCAATTGTCTAGCTTGAATGATCACTTTAATTGAAAATGTCTCATGTTATAATACTGGTGCACTTTTACATATGGTAGTGGGCACACAACAAACCACATAAAACTATTCACAAATAAATTAAGGAGGCCAGGTGATTAAAAGATGATATCGGATAATGTTTCATCTTTCTTTAAAGAAGGGAAACTGCAAATGTCAGTTACTATTCCTTAAAAACTACCATTTTCACTGGTAATGCATGCACGAGGATAATAAAGGTATCTTACATTTTTACTCAGTAAGTCATGAACAAAATTATTGTTGATTTTATTGTGGTACTAGGGATTGGAATCAGAAGTGTTCTACCTCTGAGTTACACCCCCAGCCCTTTTTGTTTTTTATTTTGAAACGTGATCTCACAAAGTTTCTGAGAGTGGCCTTGACCTGCAATCCCTCTGTTTCAGCCTCTCAAGCCACCACACCCAGTTTATGAACAAATTATTGAAGCCATTGAAGTTTGTACACTGCATCCCTCTAACTACTTTGTAGCAGTATTTTCTTTTTGTCTTCACCACAAGTACCAGGGCTTTATACTACTCCTCTCTCACTGTGGATGCTTTTTGGACAATAACTAAAGACCTGATATATTTTTAAAATTTATTTCCATTTTTAAATTCTGCTTCTAGCTTTACTTCCAGGAACTGTGGCCCCATGGCTCTACGATAAAATGAGTCTGAGTGTTGACTATTTTTGCTTTATCTTTGTTTCTCAAATAATGTAATTATTGACTAGGTTTAATGAAATCATAGATGTGAGCTAACAGATTGAATCTAGAACTGTGAAAGGAATGATGACATATTTTAAAAAGTTAAACTTGTCATGATCCTTTTTATCCCATTAACCCTTCAGCTATAAAATGTGCATGAACAATATCAGTAGAATTTTTCTTCTTCCAAATAATGGACTTTCATTGTTTTAGCTCCTCCCAAAATTATTGTATTGGAAATTGGTACTTTGTACACCTTATTATAAATTTTGAGATTTGAGGTACAGGTTGTCATTGTAATTAGATCAAATGCTGACAAAAGAAAACCAAATATAATCATATTAAAAACTAAATTAGAAAGTTTTTCAGCCAGGCGTGGTGGTGCATGCTTCTAATCCCAGTACTTCGGGAAGCGGAGACTGGAGGATCCAGGTTCGCGGCCAGCCTCAGCTCTCTCTCTCTCTCTCTCTCTCTCTACTTAGTGAGGCCCTCCGCAACTTCGTGAGACTTGGTTTCAAAATAAAGTATAAAAAACTAGGGCCGGGGGTGTAGCGCAGAAGTAGAACGCCCCTGGGTTCAATCCCCGGTACCGCAAAAAAAAAAAAAAGAAAGTTTGTTTTTCATATACCTGAAGTTTAAGAATAGGTTGAAACTTAAGACTTGTACTGCATTTCATCACTAAGTGAAAGATAATCTATTTTAGTTATTTTAAGTCATTTATATATACATGTGTATTGATCAGAGTTCACTAGAGTAACAGGACTCACACAACACATATATGGTAAAAGGGGATTTATTAAATCAGCTTACAGTCCAAAGCAGTGTAGTCCCAAGTTGTCGACTTCACATGGAGAGTCGAAGGAACCAGCAGCTGGTCGAGCGGTCCAAGAGCTAGAGTCTCCAAATCAGAGAGACCACTAATTTAGTCCCAGTCCAAGATGGAAAGTCCAGGAAACTCTCTGTAGAAAAAAATGGTGAAGGTCCAGTTTGAAGGGCTGAAGGACCATATCTCAGATGAGAGCAAACATGTTTTCTCCAGGAGGAGCCATGCATGCATTCACGTGGCTTTCTCCTTTTATCCAGGCCCTGCACCTATCAGAACTTTGCTGCCTACATTCAGGGCAGGACTTCCCCTTCAATCTGCCATTACATAAACCAATCATCTCACCAACACACACAGTCACAGAATCTTAGGTTTTTTATGATCCAGTTAACTTGACAATCTAGACTAACCATTACAAGTCCACCATTACAAGTCCACCCCTTGTCGACTTGACTCCTAAACCTATCTCTTTAAATCATATTAAACTTCAAATAAACACAATAACATGATATAATCTTGCCTAACATGATATAACTATCTCACATACAATTGAAAATGCACCAGTTACTTCTCCTGAATAGGTGGCAAACTTTTCTGAGTGATGCTAACTCCTGACACTTAGATACTATAATGTAGATTTAACAACACTTAAGTACTGATTAAATTCATCAATATTATGTTACATGATAGAGGCATAAGGGAGGAGCTAAAACAGATATCTGATATATATGCTTAATACATATATATATGCTTAATATATATATACATATATATAATATGTGTGTGTATATTATTAACAAAATAGGAAAGAAATGTTTATGGCAATTACAATCCTCATTTCTGTAACTATGTCTTGTGGCCATAGTTGGTACTTTTAACCTTCTTCTCTTACCCACTCTGTATTACTTCTACCTTCAGCCTGCACTTCAGCAGATCTTGGTCACCTGGAGGGGTGACCTACACCTTCATTCCTGGAGGGTCTGCAACATTTGCCATCCTGTCTGGATTAGGTTGTTGTAGTTTTCCATTCACTTTAGTAACAGGACATGGAAATACTAGGAGACGCCCTAAGGGAACTCCTCCTTCCCAGGCCTACTTCTTTTTACCTCCATTGTGGATTAATAGTCCAATTCCCCTTGGTAATATGGATCTATCACCCCTGACAACACTATGACTCCATTCTTATCCTGTTGATTCAAAGCCATGAGGAGTCCAAAGTGACCGGAAGGGAGTCTTAACTTCCAGTTTAGTGGAATCATTTTTTGTGCCTCCTGGTAGAAGCATTCCTGCTTCTGAAAAGACTTGGAGACCAGCATAGAATAAGGTTGCAGGGGCAGGGAGCAAAAATTTTGCTAATGGGTCACTAGGTGTAATGGTGAGTGGTACCATTCCCATTTCTACCTCTTAATTTCTGGACCTATGAATTCTTGCTATAAGGGAAACAGTACCATAGAGTGGACACTGATTTAGAGAATATACAGCTTTCTGTAGAACCTTGCCCCAGCCCTGCAAGGTATTTCAACCTAGCTGGTGCTGTAACTGAGTCTTCAAAAGGTCATTGCGTAGTTCTATCAAACCAGCTGCTTCAGGATGGTGAGGAGCATGGTAAAGCAGTGAATCCCATGAGCATGAGCCCATTGCTGCACTTCTTTGGCTGTGAAGTGAGTTCCTTGGTCAGAAGCAATGCTGTGTGGAATACCATGACTGTGGATAAAAGCATTCTGCAAGTCCATGGATGATAATTTGGGCAAAGTCTTTACGTGCAGGGAAAGCAAATCCATACCCAGAGTAAGTGTCTGTTCCAGTAAGGGCAAAGCGCTGCCCCTTCCATGGTGGAAAGCACTCAGTGTAATCAACCTGCCACCAGGTTACTGGCTGATCACCTCGAGGAATGCTGCCATATCGTGGGCTCGGTGTCAGTCTCTGCTGCTGGCAGATTGGGCACTCAGTAGTCCTGTAGCAGATCAGCTTTGGTGAGTGAGAGTCCATGTTGCTGATCCCATGCAGAACCTCCATCCCTGCCACCATGGCTACTTTGTTCATGAACCCATTGAGCAATGACACGGGTGGCTAGGGAAAGAAGTTGACTAGGTCATCCTATCCACTTGATAAAGTCCTCCTCTGCTGAGGTCTCCTTTTGATGGGCATTAACATGGGACAAATATCTTCAAATTCTTTGCCCATTCAGAGAGATCTGCCAAATACTTCTTCCCCAAATATCTGTGTCACCAATCTTCCAATCATGTTCTTTCCAAGTCCCTGATGAGCCAAAGCATTGGCTACAGTCCATAAATCAGTGTATAATCATACATATGGTCATTTTCCTTCCAAACAAAATGTACAACCAGGAGCATTGCACAAAGTTCTGACAACTGAGATTTCCCCCTCACCACTGTACTTCAGAGCCCCAGAGAGGGGCTGTAATGTTACAGCTGTCCATTTTCAGTAGTGCCTACATATCATGCGAACCATCTAATGTGCTTATATCTGTGTTCTCTACACTTAAGGAAGCCCTTACAAATGGGTTTAACCAAATAGGAAAACTTGGAACAAACTTCTGATGGTAAAAGGGAAGCTCAATTCATACACTAAATGTCCATATATTTACAGGAATTCCAAGGAAGAGTGAAAAGGGAATTAAACATAACATTTCAAAATAACTGAATTTAGCATTAAAGCTGAGAAAGAAATATTAAAATATCAGATGAACTAACTTAGTTTTAAAGAATACCTTATGAATGAATAAACCAGGTTCTATCAATCCTTTTCTATCAATCCTAACAGTTCATGGAAACTTCCTCAAAGAACTTATGGGACACTTATTTTAATGAACCAAGATACCAAACAAATACACTTGAAAGCTTTTTATCTGGTAATAATATATTAAGCATCCATTATGTGAGAGATATAAGGATATTGTATTCTACTTTGCTTGAATTTATTTATTTATTGAAGCCATTTTTTTCAAGTAACAGAGAAAATGACACTGGATACAAAGATAAACACAAATGTGCTTATTATTTGCTCACTTATAACTATGTTATATAAATGAATGACATATAGTCTATATCATGAAATATCATTAAATTAGAAAAAAGGAGAAAAGACACCTACAACACTGGTTAAAAATCACTTTGAAGCATTTTCAGTGATTCTTTTCAAGTGTGTGGTTAACAATTGGTTTAGTTTGTACCAGAAACAAAAGCCTTAGAGAAACATTGATTATTATCATTTTAATAAGGACAGACTAAACCCTTTATTACAATATTAAGTGTCACAAAAATTACAGAGAAATTCAATCATAATTGAGATTAAACATGCTTGCCTCAGGAAATCAAAATCTACAGTTATTTCCTTTTTTAGGATCTAAGTTACAACTAGTCTTCCAGTTATGGTGACAAATCCAAAAGATATAAAATTTCAAAAGTTATCATATGGGATATATTTGCAAAATTGAATCTGATTTTCAAAGTTCATCAATTAAAATATATATGTTCTGAAAATGATTGCTATATATTAACTTTATTCTAATTGTTATAAGACTATATGCACTATATTATATACTATAATATAGTGCATATATATATATATATATATGCACTATATATATATATATGCTATATAAATATTGGATGTGTTGGAGAAGACAAAGAAAGGAAAAGAAAAATAAATAAATCCCATATCTAACTTGAGTAGTTATATAGATGACATAAGCATTAATAGATGTTGGAACTACTACAGACACAAGTTTGTGAAAAAAGTGAGAGGAGGGGCCGGGCGTGGTGGCGCACGCTTGTAATCCCAGTACTTTGGGAGGCGGAGACCGGAGGATCCCGGTTCGTGGCCAGCCTCAGCTCTCTCACTCTCTCTGTCTCTGTCTCTGTCTCTGTCTCTCTCTCTCTCTCCTTAGTGAGGCCCTCCGCAACTTTGTGAGACCCGGTTTCAAAATAAAGTATAAAAAATAGGGCTGGGGGCGTAGCGCGGAGGTAGAACGCCCCTGCATTCAATCCCTGGTACCGCAAAAAAAAAAAAAAAAAGTGAGAGGAGAACATGGTACCTTTGATTTCAGACATGTAGAGTTTGAGGAGCATATCATAGATATACAATTTATAATCATATCTGGTGCAATGGGAGATATCAAAGTTGGAGACAGATTACAACAGTGTTAATCTTTTACATTTAAAATACTTTCCAGGGATAATTATTTATATTATTCAGATCTAGTGAATTCATTTGAAATACCATCATACATTTGTTCCTGACAATTGCTTATTTGGCATCCCCACTAACATTAGTAAGAAGCATCCCAAATAAACACAGCTAGTTACAGTCACATCTACATGCTCTTCTGTTGATTACCATCCTGCGGTGCACCTGAAGGGAAAAGAATGGCGTAGACCCAGAGCATATTGAAAGGGGCAGGCCAGGGGACCTCAATCTTAGGTAAAGGCCCCACTGGACACTGGACCACAGCTTTTATTCATTCTTGGAAGAGGAGAGGTTGAGGTATGAATGCTACTGCATACGTGCAGAGCTTAAGGTAAAATTTAACTAGTATACATGCAGCGAGGGATAGAGGTAAGCGTTTAACTGGGCTGGCCACAGCACAATTGCAGAAAGTCTTTTAGATAGTGGTTAGCAATAAAACCACTGAGGATGAGCAGAAGATCCTAGAGACAATGTTTGACAAGTGGGCTATTTGGGAGTAGGCGCCTGGCAAGAGACACAGGAATGTTTACCTTGGAGGAACAGGCTGCTTTCAGAGAGCTCATCAGTCTAGTCATGGCTTTCCATGACCCTTAGACCTTTCCAAGGCAAATGTTAACCTGTTTCTGGCAGTCGCATTCTCCACACTCTACCACCAAAAATAAAATGTGCCACTGCTTGTGGCTTTGTCTCAATAATTTTGTAATGTTCTCACTGATTACCAGTGCAGTCAAAATCTAAGTAATACATGATTTAAATATTTTAATAACCAATATGTAATTCATCAGAATGTTAGCTGTCAAACAGCATTCATGGATAACATAATTCTGAGATATTTAATGATGTTTGATTAAAATAAAATTGCTATTCATTACTTGCCTTAATTTTTTATGCTTTTTCTTGGTACTTAGACATGCAACTGGTTGCCAGGTTTGGTGGTGCACACCTGAAATCCTAGTACTTGGGAGGCTGAGGCAGGAGGATTGCAGGCTTAAGGCCAGTATCAGCAATTTAGTAAGGCTCTCAGAAACTTAATGAGAGCCTGTTTTAAAATTAAAAAATAAAGTAGGGCTGGGAGTGTGGGACAGAGGTAGAATCCCCCCAGATTCAATTCTTGATACCACAAAAATATAAATAAATAAATAAATAAATAAATAAATAAATATGACTGGTTATTTTAACAAATAATATTTTTTCTACAAATTCTTTGGGTTATTAAAAGTACATATCTGAAAATAATGATAAACTACTTATTTTGTCCATTCCAAGTAAGATATTTTTGCTCTTTTGTACTAGATAAACTTCAAATACATATAAAATATAGAAAAAAAAACTTCTAGTGATAATGATCATGGCTAATTTTGTTTCATTCACACACTCAAAGCAAACATATTTACAATTGAATAAAGAGAATATCAATATGTCATCAGTAAAATTTGATTTGATATTAACATAAAAATTAAGAGAAATATCTGTATACGTGTATATTTTAATAATTTTAAATAAAAATTTTATGATTTTTTTTGTGGTATCGGGGATTGAATGCAGGGGCATTCTACCTCTGCGCTACGCCCCCGGCCCTATTTTTTATACTTTATTTTGAAACCGGGTCTCGCGAAGTTGCGGAGAGCCTCACTAAGTAGAGAGATAGAGAGAAACAGGGAGAGAGAGAGCTGAGGCTGGCCGTGAACCCGGATCCTCCGGTCTCCGCCTCTCAAAGTACTGGGATTACAAGCGTGCACCACCACGCCCGGCTGATTATTTAATTTTAATTTGATTAAATTTCAAATTGATTTTCCTTTTGTATCAACTGATATAATAACATATTTTCTTTTCTACTTTTGAAAAATTACTTTATTTAAAAAATATTAAGCCAAACATAAAGTATTAAACTTAAATTTACATATACTATTCAATGATGTATGGATATACACACATATGTATATAATTTAATACAACCAATCATTAATAAATATATAGGACTATTCATATTCATGTCATCCCAGCTAGTGGGGAGGTTAAGGCAGGATAATTGCAAGTTTGAGGCCAGCCTGGACAATTTAGCAAGACTCACTCTCAAAATACAGATAAAAAGGGCTTGGGAGGTAGCTCAGTACTGAAAAAAAATCTCTGTATTACACATCATAGGAGTTTTATTCTAATAACCTAAACCTGAAAATAATCTAAATGCCCACCAATGTTTGTATAGGTAACAAAATGAATAGTATTCAAAACATTAAAAAGCCATACTATTTTTTTTTAAACTGGGCGGTGGCGCACACTTGTAATCCCAGTACTTGGGAGGCTGAGACTGGAGGATCCAGTTTCAGTGAGGCCCTCCAGAACTTAGTGAGACCGTTTCAAAATAAAGAATAAAAAAATATAGGACTGGGGGTGTAGCTCAGAGGTAGAATGCCCCTGGATTCAATCCCCAGTACCAAAAAAAAAAAAAAAGCAAAACTATTAATAGATGCATCAAGTTACATGGATTTGAAATATTTATGTTTAGTCAAATGAGTCAGAAAAAGAATATATATTACATGATTCTATAAGTATAAATTTCTTAAAAATGCAAACTCACTTAGCATGGTGACTCACACCTTTAATCCAAGTAGTTGGGAGGCTGAGATAGGAGAATCCCAGATTTAAGGCCAGCCTCAGAAACTTCAGGAGACTCTCAGCAACTTAGTAATACCCTGTTTCTAAATAAAAAATTAAAAAGGCTGGGGGTATATCTCAGAGGTAAACTGTCACGAAATCAATCCTCAGCACCACACACACAAAAAAAAGGAAACTCATCTATCATTACAGAAAACAAAAGGGTGATTACCGGAGAAGTAGAAAAGTTGAGGAGTTGATGGATGATAGAGAGTAAGAGATACAAAAGGAACCTGGAGGGTTGTTACAGGCTGAATTATGTGTCAGAAATTCATATGTCAAAGTACTAATGTCAGTACCTAAGAATGTGACTTTACTGGTAATAAGCTTTTTAATGAGATAATCATTTTAAAATTAAGTGATGAGCCATGTTTGGTGGCACAAGCTTGTATTCTCAGTCCTGGGAATGCTAAGAAAGGAGAATAGCAGGTTCAAGGACAGTCTTAGCAATTTAGTGAGACCCTGTTTTGAAAAAAGAAGTAAAATAAGGATGGGGTGTAGCTCAGAGTTAGAATGACCCTGGATTCAATCCCTAGTTCCACTAAAATAAAATAAAATAAAATAAAATGATAACAATGTAATTTAATCCAATATTTTTATAAAAAGAGGAGATTAGGATATGGACTCACACCCAGGGGGGACCATTTGAAGACTCAAAGAGAAGGTGAGAGAGGTCTCAGAAGAAAGTGAACTGGAAAATGCCCTGATCATGAATTTCCAGCTTCTAGAACTGTGAGAAAGTACCTTTCTGTTGTTTAAGCCACCCAGTCTTAAGTACTCTTATGCCCGTCCTAGAAAGCTAGTATGAGACAGATGGATACACTCAGCATCTTTACTGTAATGATGGCTTTCTGTGTGCACACAAATCTCAAAACTTTTCAAGTTGCATGCTTTTTTAAAAAAATTATGTTGGTTGATTGTTATCATACATCATGATGAAGTTCAGAATGATAGAAACATACATGCACATAGCACTTGCTGAGCCTCCCCCTGGCCCCCTTCCTGCTCCTCACCCTCCCTCCATGCCCAGCTCTATACCAGCAGGACACAGGACGACACTATGAAATAAATGTTCCTGAGACTTTACCTGGTCTCTAAGAGGTGAGAGGGGAGAAGGCAAGAGAGCCAAACTCCCCGAACAAAGCTCAGCTCTTCCTTTTATTACAGGTTTACAGAATTCAGGCTGGGTCATCAAATCACTAATTGTCTCTGGCTAAGGAGTAGAGCATTGGGTTAGGAATGCTTTAGAAGATAAGTCATTATCTGGCAGTTGTTGCAAGAGCAGCAGAGGCTGCCGTCTCCAGACACCTCCTTAGGCGGTCTTCCACCTTTAAGCAAAGCAAGCAACAGGTGTAGTAAAACAGGAGGAAATGGCTTAGATAGCGAAGGGGCATCAAGGTCACTGTAGTCAGTTCCCTCAAGAAAGGCAGTCTTTTGCCAAAGCAAGAAAGAAGCTATAAATCCTTAAGCCAATACTTTTTAGACTTAGAACAGTTTCCCACACCTCCATATGACATTGAGATTGGCTTGATAAATTTGTGTATGTATCTCATTTCCTTTGTTTGTGACATTTAATTTTTGCCAGTTATTCCCTCATAAAATTGATAAAAGATAAATATTGTAAAGAAAATCTTCCAAGTAAATATCCATCTCTCAATTTTCATCCAACATATTAAAATTATCTTTTAAAATTTATATAAATATAGGAATCACTCTAATGAAGACATATGGAATATAAACTACAAATGAAAATCTAATCTATGCAAAAAAACAAATTCCATTATTGATTTAAAATGATATCAAATTAATAATATGTCAAGGTTTTATGCATAGTGAGCACAACACAAATCCTGAAACCATACTGAAATGGTATCAACAATTGGGCTTAATCATCATTCTTTATGAGGGCCTGAAAAAGTATTTTTTTCTGAATTTTTTAATGGGAAAAGCCAAAATCATTATTAAAAAATGAAAAAACTAATCATCATAGGACCTATCACTTTTGCTCAATAATTATTTTCTTTTCTTTCACCCTTTCTAATTTCTGTTACCTCTCTTTTTAGCATCTTTCATTTTTTTAGTCTCTATCAAGTGCCTAATGTTATGAATACTGATTTAATTTAATTTTCTCAGAAGAGTCTCATTATATCTGCCTCTCTTCTATTTTCTAAGCAAGGTACATGCACATCTTTAGAAAACATCATATAATGCATTGATTAATAAGGCCCTTAGACTTTAAAATGTCATTAAAAAAGATAAGTGATGAGAGCGATCCATTTTTAGTTTGCAATGTATGGAAAACATTTCAGTTTATTCAATAGTAATCAACAGCCTCTGCACTGTTATTTACTGATTGCTATTACATTTTCCTAAGGGGCCTGAGGAGAGATTAAGTGCTTCATAGAAAAGTTACAGAGTCTGAGCCTGGAGGCACTACATAATGAAGGTAAAATTAGAGAGACGGTACTTTTGACATCTGTAGGAATCATATTTTGCAAATATAGCTTAACATTTTGAGATTTTTTTCCTTCAAATTCAGATATGCTGCAAACCTCTGTAGAGATTGAAGGAGTAAAGCTGTCAGGGTGGTTTTTACAGAATAAATCCAAAGCTCCCTTCTGAGTTCCTGGCAGACCTGTTTTCATCTGCTGGTGGACTGAAATAAGCAAAAATCACAGCACCTCTCCCATTAATACACATGTTGTCAGATGACTCTTGGGATCACATTTTTCTTTAGCAAAGATGATGGAGACAAAGAATACTCAGCGGAACAAATTCAGACCGAGTACAAACTCCCTTTTCTCTGAGCCGTGTAATCATTCTTCTTCTTTTTATTATTATTATTGATTTACTGTGGTGCAAATGGTTGAATCCTGGGCTTCATGAATCCTAGGTAAGCACTCTACTACTGAGCCACACCCATCCCTATAAACTTCTCCAAAACAATGCTAAAAAATATCATTTCAAAATCAAATGGAAGTCCAAGGCAGGATATAAGAGCCTGGGACATACCAGAATACAGAGATGTGCTCAAAACAAACGAAATGCAAGAAAACAAACAAAAACAAAACAAAAGACAACCTTAATTGGGGGTATGGATTTCGGTTAAAAATAATCTATCATTTTAGCTTCACTGAGATAAAAGAACCACAGTGATGTAAACTTTTTTTTTAATGAAGGGGAAAACTTTGAGGTGTACTTGGGAAGAAATTCTATAACTTTTGTATCTTTCAGTAATCTGAGTACATTTCCATAATAAAACTTAAATTTTAGAATATCTTAATCAAAGGACTTTTAAAGAATTACATGTTTGAATATTAATGATAAACCTGATTCATACATAGATATCTTCTAAAGATTAAAAAAACACAGCTGAGTGTTTTTCAGTGTTCATTTCAACAAGTTAAATTCATTATTATTTTTGTAAGGAACTATTTCAATACTCATTTTATGTTTATTATATATAACATTATTTTTGCCCATTGTTTAAAATTTTTTAAAAAATATTCTGTCTAAGGAAAGGACTACAACAATAGTTACATGCTTACACTTTATTTTTGTTTTTATACTTTTATTGGAGCATTAGAGTCTCACATTATAATCTAGTTCATAGTGTAGTGACATACATGTACACAGCACTTGGGGAGTTTTCCCCCAGCTCCCTCCCCAATCCCCCCTTCCCCATACAATATATTGAGATTGACATTAGTATTCTCATATATGCACATAATGTCAGTGGAAGTGTTTCATTCATTAATTCTCCCTCTCCCCCCAAGTCCACCTCCCTGGCTTCAGTTTCTCCTCTAGTATCTAAAGTTCCTCTTATATCCCCATTACTCCCTAGCTTCCACATATGAAAGCAAACATATGACCCTTCACTTTCTGTGACTGGCTAATCTCACCTTACATAATGTTCTCCATGTCCATCCATTTTCCTGCAAATGACATAATCTTGTTCTTCTTTATTGTTGAATAGAATTCAATTGTGTGAATATCCCATGATTTTGTAATCCATTCATCTGTTGATGGACACCTGAGTTGGTTTCATAATTTGGCTATTGAACTAAATAGACACTTCACAAAAGAAGAGATACAAATGGCCAATACATACATGAAAAAATGTTCAACATCATTAGCAATCAGGGAGATACAAATTAAAACTACACTGAGATTCCATCTAACCCCTATTGAAATGGCAATCATCAAGAAGTCAAACAACAATAAATGCTGGTGAGGAGGACATGGACAAATAGGAACTCTTCTACACCGTTGGTGGGATTGTAAATTAGCACAGCAGTGATGGAGATCAGTGTGGAGATTCCTCATAAAACTGGGAGTGGATCCACAATATGATCTAACTATAACATTCCTGGGTATCCTTCCAAAGGGAACAAAATCAAAATATTATATTAATACATGCATATCCATGTTTATAGCAGTCCAATACATATTTACACTTTAAAGGTCAGAAACATCTGTAGTTGAAATGAAATAATAGTAAGTAAAATTTTGCAGAAGAGTTTAGGGCTTAAAATATTCTTATTCATAGTGTTTCTATTCATTGTGGAAAACTGAACAAAATATATGTAAAAATATGTATCGCTGATGTGAATGTGTCATTAATTCAGTTTGTACGAAAAAGTCTTTTTTCTATTGTTATAGCCTTCAGTTTGTGCAAGCCATGGATCCTTCATTATTCAGAAAAGGCAGTAGGATAGAGTACAAGCCTTTGTAAAACATGATCCATAGAATATAAGTCCTTTGAATTGCCACATGTTGTGTTAGTTTTTTGGATATCAAAACCACACAGTATTACATAAATAGTTCTGAAGAGTCTGAGATTAACAAATCCATCCAACATTGTTTAATCCAATATTGCTCAGAATGATTTAACTCTGAAATTCGTCTTCACCCAAAAGTTATTAACCCTGTACAAATACTGTATTCTCTGTAGTATGATTTGAGAAATGCTCACATATTAGAAAATGTATGGGCTGTAAAAAATTAAACTGACCATCTGGCTATGCCACAGACAGCTGTTTGAAGTTGACAAAGTCACTTATATTTTCTATTTTCTCAGATTTAGCTTATTCAAATAAAAAATGATATAATAATAACTATGACAAAGGACTGAACAATATATACATATACAAAACTATAGGCATATGTGTGTATTTATATTTCAAGTCTTTTATTTGAAGATTAATGGTATTTTTTAAAGTTTAAGAATTAAAATATACATGTATAACTTTTAGAGTTGGAAGTGAAAGAAGTTTCTTATATATATATAATTTTTTTTGCGGTACGGGGATTGAACTCTGGGGCATTCTACCTCCTTGCTCCACCCCCAGCCCTATTTTTTTTATATACTTTATTTTGAAACCGGATCTCACAAAGTTGCGGAGGGCCTCACTAGGTAGAGAGAGAGAGAGAGAGAGAGAGAGAGAGAGCGCTGAGGCTGGCCACGAACCCGGATCCCCTGGTCTCCACCTCCCAGAGTACTGGGATTACAAGCGTGCGCCACCACGCCCAACAAAGTTTCTTATATTTTATTGCATAATTTTTCTATAGATGCAATACCAGCATTTTGTAAGTCATACTTTCTCTTCACCTTGTATGTGTGGACAGTGATTTGTCCCCCATCTTAAGCAAGAACTAAGGTGTAGAGCACAGGCCGTTTAACGACTCCACTGAGAGCAGGCAGATTATAGGGGATAGAAGTCCTGTTCATCATCGGCGATGGTGCCATCTGTTCATCTGATGCCAACATGATGCCCTGATACACTGTAAAGTTCTCCTATAGATATCCTGAAGCCTGATACCACTCCTTGTACAAGCAAAAGTCTCAGTTTTGAGTCTTTGCAGAATTAGTGGTTAGACTATTATTCCTATTACAATAGTCTTTTGAATGAAGTCTCTCCTTACTTAATTTTGAATTAGGGTTTATATAACAGTTGAAATCTCCAAATTAAGATAAAAAAGAACCTAAAATATGTATCGATGAGGACTTTAGGGGAATAAAAATATAAATGTTTCATGGGAAAGCATGTTGTTTTCTTTACATTTTCACATGTTAATTAAATGCTCACAGCAGCTCTGTATGATGTAGACTGTTATCTCATTTTTAACACATAAGTAAATTGAGAAACAGAGAAGTTAAGTGACTTTTCCAAGATTGCAGCTTTGAAGTTAGAAGGAATTTGATCCCCAGTTTCCTAGTTTAGGTCTTTCTTTCTAAATGTTGAATTTTCCAAGGTATTCTCTTGTTGATTAAAAATGCAAGTTTGAAGTTGGGCATGGTGGTGCACGCTTGTAATCCCAGTACTTTGGGAGGCGGAGACCGGAGGATCCGGGTTCGCGGCCAGCCTCAGCTCACGCACGCACGCGCGTGCGTGCTCTCTCTCTCTCTCTTTCTCTCTCTCTCCCTCCCTCTCTCTCTCTCTCTCTCTCTCT
>PVJS01020665.1:0-32347 GCA_004027185.1 Glis glis | reverse complement strand
AGAGAGAGAGAGAGAGAGAGAGAGAGAGAGAGAGAGAGAGAGACAGGGAGAGAGAGAGAGAAAGAGAGCTGAGGCTGGCTGCGAACCCGGATCCTCCGGTCTCCGCCTCCCAAAGTACTGGGATTGCAAGTGTGCGTCACCACGCCTGGCCCTCATTAAATAAATTTAAAAAGGCACACAAAGTGAGCTTATGGAGAGAGAGGCTTACTGCTAAGGAAAACAAGAAAAACAAAACATGTGCTTGCTCTATGATATTAAATTGTGCATTTGTCTCTTTCTCTCAGAGTTAATTAGCTCCTGGTGGGCACGAAGGACTTTGTGTTTACATTCTTAGCACATAGCGTTAGTGTGTAGGAATGTCTGTTAAATAAGTGCAGTGGGAGTGGGCAGGAAACAAGTGTTTCGAACACCTGTTGTGAGCCTCGGTGCTGTCCATGTATCATCTCATTTAATTCCCAACACTAGTGTCTGAACTAAATTCCTTTGGCTGTAATGTGCTTCTCCCTTGTCTGCCTTGCCAGCTCCTGTTCAGTGAGGGATGACCCTCCTGAAACAATTGTTGACTGCTGCTCCCTGTCAGGATTGTGGGCTTGTAAGAGTGGAGCTCAAGTTGGAGCCCAGGCATGCCTGACGCCAGCCCCCCGCCCTCTCTCTTTCTTTTGGTACTATGGATTGAACCTCCAAGGTACAATGTACCCCAGCCCTTTTTATTTTTTATTTTGAAACAGGGTCTCACTAAGTTGCTGAGGATCTCACCAAATTGCTGAAGCTGGCCTCAAACCTGTGATCCTCCTGTCTCAGCCTCCCAAATACTGGGATTACAGGTGTGCGCCATCACGCCCGGCTCCTTTCCTGTCTTCAGACGGGGGCAATTCCACACCCCACCCTGGGCGTATCTGGTGGTCTCTGGAAATGCATTGGTTGTCACAGCTCGGGTGTTGCTGGCATCCACTGAGTACAGGTCAGAGGTGCCGCTAAACACCCTCTAGAGAAGCCCCACAGCCAACAATTATTTTGCCCCAATAGTGCCAAGCCAAAGTGTTTTAACCTATTGCATCTTCTGTAACAAAATACCACAGCCCGGGTGGCTTAGAAACAGCAGGACTTTATTCTGCACAGTCCTCAGGCTGGGAAGCCCAAGCGGTAAGTGCTGACGGGTCTAGAGCAAGGTGAGGGCGTGCTCCAGACGCTTTTTGTTTGTTTGTTTCTTTCTTTCTTTCCTTCCTTCTCTTTCTCTTTCTCTTTCTCTTTCTCTTTCTCTTTCTCTTTCTCTTTCTTTCCCCTCCCTCCTTCCCTTCCCTTCCCTTCCTTCCTTCCTTCCTTCCTTCCTTCCTCCCTCCCTTCCTTCTTCCTTCTTCCTTCCTTTTCCATGGTACTGGGGATTGAACCCAGGGACATTTTACCTCTGAGATATACTCCCAGGCCTTTTAAATTTTTTTTTTTATTTTGAAGCAAAGTCTTGCTAAGTTGCTAAGGGCTTCACTATGTTGCTGAGACTGGCCTTGAACCTTCCATCCTCCCAAGTGCTGGAATTACAGGTGTGCGCCACCACGCCCAGCTCAGAGCCTCTTTCATAAGTGCCTGAATCAATCCCCTTCCAGCAGGTTCCACTCTTCTAACCTAATCACTTCCCAGTGGCCCCGCCCTCTAAGACCAGCACCTTGGTATTAGGTTTCAACAGGTGAATTTTTGGGGGAAAATATTTGATCTATTGTACTGAACAGCTTGGCTGGACCCCCTGTTGACTCTAGAGAAAAGCAAGTAATCAAACAAAATAAAGGATGCTGGGCATGGTGGCGCACGCTTGTAATCCCAGTACTTGGGAGGCAGAGACCAGAGGATCCGGGTTCGCGACCAGCCTCAGCTACTTAGGCCCTCTGCAACTTTGTGAGATCCGGTTTCAAAATAAAGGATAAAAAATAGGGCCGGGGGTGTAGCTTGGAGGTAGAACGCTCCTGGGTTCAACCCCTGGTACTGCAAAAACAAAAACAAAAACAAAAACAAAAATAAAATAAAGGCACCCACGACCCTGCGGGGGTTCTGGCTGGGCTGAGGAGAAGTCTTGGGTGCGTTGGCATCTGGAGGAAAGAAAGATGGTCCTGTCCTGCAGGTCGCTGGCCTGCCCCCAGTTGTATGAGTTGTTATTTCATCCACCTAGTCTTTCTTCTTTCCATCTTTACCTTTTTTTTACTTCCTCTGTAGGCTCTAATTTAGCTCAGAGAAGGCAAACCAGAAAGCGTCAACAGTTTCAAACCTCTTTTCTTATTTTTTTTTTTTCGGTACTGGGGATTGAACCCAGGGGCATTCTACCTCCAGACTACACCCCCAGCCCTATGTTTTATTCTTTATTTTGAAACAGGGTCTCACTAAGTTGCGGAGGGCCTCACTAAGTAGCTGAGGCTGGCCGCGAACCTGGATCCTCCGGTCTCAGCCTCCCAAGTACTGGGGTTACAAGTGTGCGCCACCACGCCCAGCTCAAACCTCTTTTCTTAATTTGACGGTGGATACAATATATAAGAAGATGTAGGTTTCAAATGGACAACAACTCTAAATTCTGGGGACGAGGGCAAAGACGTCAGCTCCGAAGCTGGCAGCCAAGGTAGACGAACTTTCTCACTGGGATGAGTTTCCCGGAAGCAGCGCCTCGGGAGTTCTGGGTGAGCGCGGGGCTGCTGCTGAGACCCGCGGCTTCCTAATCTCAGCCAGGGCCCAAGGAAACCTCCCCAGAAAAGAAAGCACTTGCTGGGTGCGGTGACACGCACACACCTGTAATTCCAGCTCTGGGGAGGCTGAGACAGGAGGATCACAGGTTTGAGGCCAGACTCAGCAATTTACAAGATTTTGTTTCAAAAGAAAAAAAAGGACTGGGGGTGTAGCTTGGAAGTAGAATGCCCTGGGTTCAATCCCCAGGACAAACAACAACAAAAAGCATTTAAAATGGAATTTGTGCCGGGCGTGGTGGCGCATGCTTGTAATCCCAGTACTTGGGAGGCGGAGACCGGAGGATCCGGGTTCGCAGCTAGCTTCAGCTACTTAGTGAGGCCCTCCACAGCTGAGTGAGACCCTGTTTCAAAATAAAAATAAAAAATAGGGCTGGGGGGTGTAACTCAGAGATAGAATGCCCCTAGGTTCAATCCCCGGTACCACACACACACACAAAATAAATAAATAAAATGGAATTTGTGCTCAATAAACTGTCTCTAGAAGCGTAAGTGGTCCCGTCCTGGGCAAGTGTTCTAATGATGAATGGCTCCCAAGTGTAACCAATGTCACTGTGTGCATCTGTGTGCAGGTCATGATGAGAAGCTCAGGGGTTTTGTTTGTTTGTTTCTGACTATTTCCCTATGTGCATTAGAAAGCCACTGGAGAGATTAAAGCAGATATAAATTACTCTTTTTTAAAAAAAAAAAGGCCCACTCTGGACGCTTAGTGGGGCACAGATTCTACAGAGACCAACTAGGAGGTAAGCGCAACGATCCAGAGGAGAGATGATGACGACGACGACTTGAGTCTGTATTAGAGGTGACGAGTGGCTGGTTCGGCGTGCATTTTGTATTTTCGAGAGAGCTGACAGGACCTGCTGATGGATTTGGAGTCATGGAGAAAGGAAGGGAGCTCCAAAATGAATCCCAGGCCTTTGGCTTGGGCAGTTAGATGGATAACGATATCCTTTGCTGAACTGTGAAGACTGATAGAAGGAGGGATGATGTGAGGGAGGGAGGGAGAGAGAGTTTGTAATTGATTCTGTCCAGGTTGAGATGGTACTTATCTTGGTGAGGAAGTCAGGGGGTAGTTGGATGTATTTTGTGTATGTGCGTGTGTGTGTGTGTTACTGTGGATTGAACATAGGGGCATTCTACCTCTGAGCCACACCCCCAGCCTTATTATTATTATTATTATTATTATTAATTATTTTAAATAGGGTCTCACTAGGTTACTGAGAGTCTCCCTAAATTGCTGAAGCTGGCTTCGAACCTGCGATCCTCCTGTCTCAGTCTCCCAAGGACTGGGATTACAGGCATGTGCCACCATGCCCGGCTTGGATATATTTTTGAGAGTCACCAAATGATAGATGTTACTTAAAAACAAGGACCTGGCTGAGATGGCTTGTGAGGGTACCTGAGACTGAGCTCCAGCAATTCCACATTAGAAAGTCTATCTGGGGGCCAGGGCATGGTGGCACACACTTGTAATCCCAGTACTTGGGAAGCTGAGACAGGAGGATCCAGGTTCGCGACCAGCCTCAGCTACTTAGTGAGGCCCTCCGCAACTTAGTGAGACCCTGTTTCAAAATAAAGAATAAAAAATAGGGCTGGGGGTGTAGTTTGGAGGTAGAATGCCCCTGGGTTTGATCCCTAGCACCACAAGAAAAAAAAAAAAAAGAAAGTCTTATCTGGAAGCAACAGGCCAAGGAGAGTGGTTAGTTACATCAGAGAAAGGCCGTGTAGTTTTTAAAGCGTGGCTTCTTAATTTGGAGTGTTTCGTGTGTGCATATGTGGTACTGGGGATTGAACCCAGGGGCATTCTACCTTTGAGAATCTGTAGCTATTAATAGGTAGAAATTTGTAATTTCTCTATGTGATACTTAGATTATTTTGGATATTTTCATTATTGCATATGAATGCACTTTCAGATTCTTGCATTCAATGTCATAACCTCTGCAGTTGCAAACTTTTCCCTGCTTAAATCATTGGTGAAATCATTCTAGCTTCTCCGTCTGTGTGCTTGAGGGGCTGGCAGGAATTCACCCTTAACTGGATTTGGAAGGAAGGCCAAATCTGCCAATAGACCTCTCTCTCTGGGCCTGTAAATATTTGTATAAGGTCCATTCACTATTTTAAGTGGCCCTGGATAAGCCAGGTTCTTACAACCTACTCTAATTCACCACAGGCAGAAAATCCACTTGGTAGATTATGTGCAATAAAATTTAATTTGGGCTAGTGTTAAAGCCTGCCTAACATCGGTCTCTCTTACTTTTGAAGTGGCCTGAATCCCTTGAATGTGTATTTCTTACTTTCTCCAATGAATCTCGATGTCTCCGAATTAAAAAAAAAAAGCCTGCCTAAGCTCTCTTTTGGCATTTTACATATTTCTGGGGTACTTCTCTTCATTAGCATTTAGCATATGAATTTATTTTAAGAGCAGTCTAAGCAAAACACAAGGAGAAAGGCAGACCTGCTGATTAGAGATGGTGTACATACGTCCATACAAACCGTATCTAGTTCTTTCTAATATGCCTGAGTAACCATAGTAATCAATTGGTCTACCCGAGGACCATGCTTTCTTTATTTTTCAAGTAAAAATAAAAATTTCCAGCCTGGCGTGGTGGCGCACGCTTGTAATCCCAGTCCTTGGGAGGCTGAGACCAGAGGATCCGGGTTCGCGGCCAGCCTCAGCTACTTAGTGAGGTCCTCTGCAACTTCGTGAGACCCGGTTTCAAAATAAAGAATAAAAAATAGGGCTGGGGGTGTAGCTCGGAGGTAGAACGCCCCTGTGTTCAATCCCCGGTACCGCAAAAAAAAAAAAAAATCCCTCTTGTTGTCAAAACAATACATTCATTACAGAAAAAAGAAACAGAAACAAAAATTTTACCAAGGCAATTTGGAACACAGTAATAACTCCATGACCCAGAGATAACAGCTGTTAGTTAATTCCTGACACATCCACAGCCGGGTGGTGCGGGGCGGGGGAGGCTGCAGACAGGCCACAGAGAGTGCCCGGCACAGCATGGGAGACATGTCACCTATTGGGGAGAGCTCTCAAGAGGTCAGAGGCTGCTCCAAGAGGCGCTCAGGCCACAGGCTGACAGATAGCACCTCTGTCCCTCCCCTCGCTTTAACAAGCAGCGCCTCCTCTCCCTCATGGCGTGTTGTCCCCTGGATGGACAAGCGATACGTCCTCTCCACGGCGCCCTCAGCTCCGCGCCGTCCCCGCTCGGAGGGTTAGGGTTAGCAGTGGCGTCGGCAGCACCAACTGGCTTAGTCTGCACGCATGGCCAGCATCCCAGGGAACCACCGTCCTGGTGCACGTGCCAGAAAGCAGCTTCCTACAGACGACACCAGTGTGCCCCGGTTCCCAGTGCGCGTGACACAGCCAGCGTCCTGCACCATGCCGTGTGTCTGCACTTGCCAGCCAGGCTGCTCTCCCTGCTCCCTTGACTTAGCCAGGCTCGGGGAACAGGAAGGAGACATTCAGGAACACGGTGTTTTATCGTCTGTCCTCTTTAGGGATGACAGACTGACTACCTTGGGGCATATCCTTCCAGATTGTTCTACAAGTTATATTATACCACTACCACCACCACCATCACCACCACCAATAACAAATGCTTTTGTTAATATTGGACCTGAGAAATAATTTTAAAAAATCTTTGTCAATAGGGACAATCTTATTTCTTCACTTATTAGTGAGGTTGAACATTCTACTCACTGGCCATTAGCGCTTCTTATGTTACAACTTGCTTTGCCAGCTCCCAAGACACTTGCTATATTGATTTGTAAGACCAGTTTTTCTCCATAAGGGACATTGAGGTTATATGTTTTAGGGTCCCTCCCTTTGGTGCTGGGGATGGAACCCAGGGGCATTCTACCTCTGAGCTACACCCCCAGCCATATTTTTATTTTTTAGTTGAAACAGGGTCTCACTCTGTTGTTGAGGCTGGCCTCAAACCTGCGATCCTCCTGTCTCAGCCTCCCAAGTACTGGGATTACAAGCGTGCGCCACCACACCTGGCTGATTTCTTCTCTTCTTTAGTAGAAATGTTTTTTTTTTGTGTGTGTGGTACTGAGGATTGAACCCAGGGGCATTCTACCTCCGAGCTACACCCCCAGCCCTATTTTTTATTCTTTATTTTGAAACAGGGTCTCGCTAAGTTGCAGAGGGCCTCACTAAGTAGCTGAGGCTGGCCACGAACCTGGGATCCTACTGTCTCAGCCTCCCAAGTACTGGGATTACAAGCGTGCACCACCATGCCTGGCTAGTAGAAATGTTGAAGGATCAGACAACTTGATTTCTAAGTGAAGATGAACTTTTATTGGGAAATTTTAGGTATGTTTCATGCTTTCCCTAGTTGGTGAGATAAAACCTATTTCCTAGGTTGGGACACCACGGCCTTATATACTTTGCTTAAGCACAATAGATAATACTCACGGGGTCCCTTGATCTCACCCAGTTCCTATGAAAAGGAGCCCTACTACACAGAGACGACGGCAGAGAGCAGCACACTCGCTGGCTCTTCTCACGGAACTCCGGGAGCTCTAGTTTTATAGCAAAGATGCCTTCCAGCAAGACTGGATATAAAAAGAATTCTCTGCCCCATTGACTTGTATTTAAAACCTTCACAATTGATGGAACAAAACGCTCAGCTAAGGACCAAGTGTGCTCATTCTGTTCCACAGCCACGGTGCCAGTTCCAAGCCGGGACTGCTGTTTTTGTGTCTCCTAGGGACTTAGTATAGGACCTTAAAAATGTGGCACGGTAAATGTCGATAAGGGCTGGCCAGGCCTCTTTTCCAGCAGCAGAATCTGTTCTGAAGCTTTAAAAAAGCACTGTGGAGCCGGGTGTGGTGGCGCACGCTTGTAATCCCAGTACTTGGGAGGCTGAGACTGGAGGATCTGGGTTCGCGGCCAGCCTCAGCTACTTAGTGAGGCCCTCCGCAACTTAGTGAGACCCGGTTTCAAAATAAAGAATAAGAAATAGGGCTGGGGGTGTAGCCCAGAGGTAGAATGCCCCTGGGTTCAATTCTCAGTTCTGCAAAAAAAAAAAAAAAAAAAAAAAAAAAAAACCACTGTGGAATTCTTTTTGAAAATAGAATACCCTTTAGAAAATTTGTACCTGAAAAGAGACAAATAGACATGCCTAAATCTGGGGGTGGAGCAAGGCATGGTGGTGCACACCTGTAATCCCAAGTACTTGGGAGGCTGAGACAGGAGGATGGCAGGTTCGAGGACAGCCTCAGCAAGTAGTGAGGCTCTCATCAACCCTGTTTCAAAACATAAAAATAAAATAGGGCTGGGGGTGTATCCTGGAGGTAGAATGCCTCTGGTTTCAATCCCCAGCACCACAAAATAGATAGATAGATGATAGATAGATAGATAGATAGATAGATGGATAGATAGATAGATGGATGATAGATTGATAGATTTGGGGGTGAAGAGAGGAGCCACGCCCCCTTGCCCCAGCCACCCTGTGGGGTCTTGCAAGTGGCTTCAGAGCTTGGGAGCACAACTGTAACTCTGATTACAGCCTCTGAGATGGCTTGGTCCCCTATCAGAGGAGATCCTGACATTCAGTGGTGTAACCAAGTCGAAACTGCTTTTATGGCAAAATCAGGACCAGGACTTAGACCCATGACTGTGCTGGGAGATTCTAAGATCTCCCTTCTGCTTTCTCCGTACCAAATGAATTTCTCTCATTTTTACTTATACCAGAGACTTAGAATTTGGCACCAACCGGCTTCTTTTAAATTTCCTGTGAAAAGAAGTTGGCTGCAATATCATAATTGACCAGTAGATGTCACCATACACCACCTTATAGTGTATAAGGACAGTTCTACCTGCCATATTTTCCTAATTCCCTTCCCTTCCCTTCTTCCTTCCTTTCTCCCTTCTCTTCTTCCTTCCCTTCTCCCTTCCCTTCTTCCTCCCTTCCTTCCTTCCTTTTCTACTAGGGATTGAGCCCAGGGGCATTCTACCTCCCAGGTACACCCCCAGTCTTTAAAAAAATATATTTAATTTTGAAACAGGGTCTCGCTAAGTTGCTGAGGGCCTCACTAAGTTGCTGAGGCTATCTTTGAACCTGTGATCCTCCTATCTCAGCCTCCCAAGTACTGGGATTGTAGGCATGCACAATTAATTTAATTTCTTAATTCTGGGTCTGCAAACTTCTGGGAATTCCTAGATCTATTTGGGAGATCCAAGAGAACTATGAGAGTTTTAAAAATCATGCTATAGCCGGGCGTGGTGGCACACACTTGTAATCCCAGTACTTGGGAGGCTGAGACAGGAGGATCGCAGGTTCGCGGCTATCCTCAGCTACTTAGTGAGGCCCTCCGCAACTTAGTGAGACCCTGTTTCAAAATAAAGAATAAAAAATAGGGCTGGGGGTGTAGCTCTGAGGTAGAATGCCCCTGGGTTCAATCCCCAGTATGGCAAAAAAAAAAATCATGCTATAATTTTGATGAAAAAAAATTTGAAAAGGGTTATTTGACCAATCAAAAACTCTGAGTTGAAATTCCTTTTTTTTTTTGGTACTGGGGATGGAACCCAGAGACATTCTACCTCCAAGTTATACTCCCAACTGGATTTTATTTCTTATTTGGAAACAGGGTCTAAGTTGCAGAGGGCCTTGCTAAATTCCCAAGGATTACAAGCGTGCACCACCACGCCTGGCTGAAATTCATTTTTAATAGAAAAATTCAGGAAGCTCAGTTTCTCAGGTGAGTGAGAAGTGGGGTTGGTGGGGTTTGGGGAGCCCCACCTTCTTTCCAGTCAGCAAAGCTTTGCAGGAGGACTTTGAAAGACTGAAGCACATGAGGTTTGAAATTCAACAGAAGTGGTTTGGCCTTCACTCATTCCCTAGCTGTGTGACCTTGGGTATATTACTTAACTTCCTCTTGCCATGATAAAACTGTAACATAATGGAACCGATCATGTGGTACTGCGAAGAGGAAACGAAGCCAGGCGTGCTGGTGCATGCTGTAACCTCAGTAGGATTAGGAAGAGGAGACAGGAGGATCGCAGGTTTGAAGACAGCCTCAGCAATTTAGCGAGGCCCCTCAACAACTTAATGAGACCCTGTTTCAAAATTAAAAAAATAAAAATGGCCAGGCATGGTGTTGTACACCTGCAATCCCAGTACTTGGGAGGCTGAGACAAGAGGATTGCGGGTTCGAGGCCAGCCTCAGCAACATAGGGAGACTCTTGGAAACCTAGTGAGACCCTGTTTCAAAACAAAACAAAACAAACAAACAAATAAACAAAAAGTAGGGCTGGGGGTGTAGCTCGGAGGTAGAATGCCCCAGGGTTCGATCCCCAGTACCAAATAAATAAAATAAAGCTGGTGGGGGGGGGTGCTCGGAGGCAGAATGCCTTTGGGTTCAACCTCCAGTACTATAAACAAACAAATAAATAAATAAATAAATAAATAAATAAATAAATATAAAGATGAAATGAGATGGTATGTGGAAAGACAGACATTGGCTGTCATTATTAACTATGAGTATTTTTCACTTGATAAAAGTACTAAGTGAAAACTACTAAGTCCAACCTTTCCTTTAAAAAAAATGTCGGAATTGGTACTTAAGAGGCCAGGTGGTTTGGTGCTCTGATTAAGTTTCACAATTTCATAATACACTACAATTATTTACGTAAAGCAAGATGTGCCGTTCTAATCGTCTACAGGTGTATCCCTCCCCACGCGGGGAAACCTGATATGTACCCATTTGAGTTCATAAAACTGACGAAATATAAAACAACCCTTCTCTTTATAACATAACATGCCAAACAATTCCGTTTGTTTTTTTTTTTTTTTTTTTATCTTGTGTATTTCCAAAAGCAATCCAGGGTGTATTTGTACAATTTCAACATATGTCGTCGTCAGTAGAGGGCGCTACTGATGCAGTTTCAACATGATAAATCAACCTGGATTGTTCCCACGTGTTGCCAGCCACAGAGTTAGTGCTGGGGGTTTAACCAATCTGTGGATAAGGCAGATAGTTTAGCTGGGAACATTCACATTTGCTGAAGAGCCATGTAGATTGCCAGGTGAACCCACGGGGATGTGTCCTCATGATGTTGAGCGCTTCGATTATTATTAGCTGAAAAAATAATTCAAAGTGTTTCGGGCCCACCCTTATATAGTTTTATCTTTCTTTTCTTTTTTTGGTACTGGGGATTGAACCCGGGAGTATTCTACCTCAGAGCTACACCTTCAGCCCGTTTTGTGTTTTATTTTGAAACGGAGTCTCACTAAATTGGTGAGGGTCTCACTAATTTGCCAAGGCTGGCCTCGAACCTGGGATCCTCCTGTCTCAGCCTCCCAAGTACTGGAATACAGATGTGTGCCACCATGCCCCGCTTAGTTTTTCCTTTATATTAATAATATCCTACTAGTAAACAAAAATATTAACTTCTAAAACTCTTATAGTTCTCTTGGATCTGCCAAATAGATCCAGGAATTCCCAGAAGTTTGCAGACCTGGAATTAAGAAATTAAAGTAGCCGGGTGTGGTGGTGCACGTTTGTAATCCTAGTACTTGGGAGGCTGAGACAGGAGGATGGCAAGTTCACAGCCAGCCTCATCTACTTAGCGAGGCCCTCTGCTACTTAGTGAGGTCCTCTGCAACTTAGTGAGACCCTATTTCAAAATAAAGAATAAAAAATAGGGCTGGGAGTGTAGCTCAGAGGTAGAATACCCTGGGTTCAATCCCCAGTACTGCAAAAAAAAAAAAAAAAAGTTAAACGGTTGTACACCCCCAGCCCTTTTTTTTATTTTTTCTTAATTTTTTTTTTTTTTTTTTTTTTTGCGGTACCGAGGATTGAACCCAGGGGCATTCTACCCCTGAGCTACAGCCCCGGCCCTATTTTTTTATTCTTTATTTTGAAACAGGGTCTCACTAAGTTGCGGAGGGCCTCACTAAGTTGCTGAGGCTGCAATCCTCCTGTCTCAGTCTCCCAAGGACTGGGATTACAAGCGTGTGCCACCACGCCTGGCTTACTGCTCGCCTCCTTAACGGAATATCACACTGTGTGAGCTAAATAGCTCCCAGACCCCGGCCTGAGTGACGGTTCCTCCAACTCAGTGATATGAGCAGACATGTAGCTCTCGCCTTCTCTCCTCTCTCTGTCCCCAGCAGCCTCCCCACAGTCCTGTTTCAAAGATGAAGAGCACAGAGGACAGCCTCTGTGGCCTGTGGGTACTTAGTACGGCCTTTCCTGCTTTAGCTCAGACTGATTCTCTTCTACATTCACAGTAAATTGAGGATTTAACTAGTTACATCTGCAGAGAAGAGACCAACGTGTCAAGCCAGGATGCACGCCGAGCCTCCTTGTTGACATGAGTTTCGCGGGGCCACCGTCCCCCCCCCCCCGCCACACACACAGCTCCTGCCCATCTGATGTCAATCCCAGAGTCTATGGTCCCTTACATATTTTATGTGGATGGATAACTGGCATAAATATTTTTGGAAAAGGAAACATCAAGATTGATAGATTTTTATCAAATTTTATCTCTGGTTAAAATTCATGGGCCATGAATCTGGCCAGATGTCTAACCGTTTGATTGAATACTGCTGAAAAGCTACCCGTGGTGTAAATCTAGGAGTGCATGGTATAAACTCAGGACAGGCTGCCTCCACGACCTAAGGATCCATGTTGCACCTTAGTAAATAGTTGCTTTCTTATTTCACCTTGGCTTGTGGACATCTTTAAAATACACACTTCAGACTTTAATTAGATGCCAGGTGCGGTGGCGCACACCTGTAATCCCAGTACTTGGAGGCTGAAGACAGGTTGGAGGCCAGCCTCAGCCACTTAGTGAGACCTTGTTTCAATAACAACAACAACAACAACAATAATAATAATATAAGAAGGGCTGGAGGCATAGCTCAGAGGTAAGGTGCCCCTGGGTTTAGTCCACAGTACAAATAAAATAAAATAAATAAAAGACTTTAATTAGAGCTGTTCGTAAACCTGCTTTTTCTTCTAAGTTTAACAGTGAGAACTGGGGTAAAAGCAGCTGAGATGAAATGAATGATATTTATATTTCAATAGTAAAATTTTGTAACAAAAGAATGATTTTTTGCTATTACATCTGACTGCTTAAAAACCACAATTTTCCCTAAATATAAAATTAATATAAACCCATTTCAGAAGACTTGAGAAAAACAAATCAGCACAAAGAGAAAAGAAAATGCTCTTGTAATCCTGACAGCCAGAACCAACTGGGGTTAATTTTCTTAGCCTTTTATTCTAACCACATGCACATATAAATATGAAGTGTAAGGAAAAGAGATCTGTATTTACACACGCACGCACACAGCGTTGGAGCTACTTCTGCCTCTAAGAAGAAGATAGAATTTAAAAACATTCCTTTTGGCCCTCATAAAGTGTGAATGGTGGACATCTCTCAACCCTAGTTCTTTCTAGGACAGAGAGAGAGAGAAAGGGAGGGAGGGAGGGAGAGAGAGAGAGAGAGAGAGAGAGATGCTACTTGGAAGGCTGAGACAGGAGGATCACAGATTCAAGGACAGTCTCAGCAATTTAGCAAGACCCTCACTCAGCAACTTAGTGAGACCCTGTTTCAAAATAAAAAGTCAGGCCGGGCGTGGTGGTGCACACTTGTAATCCCAGTACTTGGGAGGCAGAGACCGGAGGATCGGGGTTCGCGGCCAGCCTCAGCTACTCAGTGAGGCCCTCCGCAACTTTGTGAGACCCGGTTTCAAAATAAAGTATATAAAAAAAATAGGGCCAGGGATGTAGCTCGGAGGTAAAACGCCCCTGGGTTCAATCCCCGGTACCACAAAAAAAAAAAAAAGTCAAAAGTGCTGGGGGTGCAGCTCAGAGATGAATGCCCCTGGGTTCTATCCCCTATACTCCCCACCCACCAAAAAAAGAAAAGAAAGAGGAGGTGAAACTAAAAGAGTAATAAAATACTACCCACTAAAGCAGGAAGAGACTTGAGTTAACTGTTGGCAGCTGAAGAGACTGGGGTGGGGTTGCGGGTGGGGGGAGGAAGCAGATGGGAGCTGTGAATGGGGGAGTGGGGGAGGAGGACACCCCTGGGGAGCTCACTGTGGCCAGGAATGTCTGATGTTCAGTGAGAGGCCGGTGTCCTGCCCCGTCCTGTGATGCGCTCCACCTCTGGGCTCTTTGTAAGAGTTTGCTGCTAACAACACCCCTCCATGACAAGGGCGACTGTGGCTGAAAGGATGAGTGGAGAGAGAACGGAGGAGCCGGGAGCAGACTTCAGTGGAGGCGCAGAACATCCCATGGACAGAGAACCTCGTAGTTGACATTTTCTTTTTTTTTTTTTTGGCGGTACCGGGGATTGAACCCAGGGGCATTCTACCTCCGAGCCACACCCCCAGCCCAGTGTTTTATTCTTTATTTTGAAACAGGGTCTCACTAAGTTGTGGAGGGCCTCACTAAGTAGCTGAGGCTGGCCGCGAACCCGGATCCTCTGGTCTCAGCCTCCCAAGTACTGGGATTACAAGCATGCGCCACCAGGCCCAGCTATAGTTGACATTTTCTACTTAGCAAAACCTACCAGTAGTGTGTCCTCTTGTCATGAGAGACTCTGACACATGAACGAGGCACTCAGCACCCAGTTTACAGCACCCACCGGTGTTGGTGGCACCAATGGAAGGATTGAAAGACTGAGGCAGCATTCAGTAAACCAGCGGTAATTATGGTGCAATCATTCATGCAGTAAAACAGCGTCTACTGTCCCCCGCCTCCCCAGTCTAGGTAAAGACTCTGGTGGCAGAGTGGAGTGGGGGCCACTCCCAGGTTACACATGTAGCAATAAACATCTGTGCACCTGCCATGCTGCTCACCTGTCATATTATTTCCTTTAAAATCTTAGAAGTGGCTGGGCATGGTGGTGCATATCTGTAATCCCAATACTTGGGAGGCTGAGATAGGAGGAACCCAGGTTCAAGGCTAGCCTCAGCAATTTAATGAGATACTGTTATAGTTAGATATAGGATGTCCCCAGAAGAGCTCATGTATTAATGTTCAGAGTTGATGTAATTAAGTCATGAGGGTTTGTAATGGACTTACTGGGTGGTCACCTAGGCAGGTGGGGTGTGGCTGGAGAAGGTGAGTCGCTGGGGATGTGGCCTTAGGGACTATGCCTTTGTCTTTGAATCCCCTTGTTTGCTGGCACTCTTGCTGGCCTCTATAATGGGAGAGTAGAACTCTTGCTCTCTCCCTCTCTCTGTTTCCCACCACCATGCCCTGAGCTCTGCAGACCCAGCCTGGTATGGACTGAACCCTGAAATCTCCAAAGACTATGATCAAACAAATCTTCCTTCCTTTAAGTTGTGTGGTCAGTTGTTTTGGGTTATAGCAGTGAGAATGTTGACCTAGATAGACCCTTTTTCAAAATAAAGAATAAAAATGCCTGGAGGTGTAGCTTGGTGGTAGAACACCCCTGGAATCAAACACCAGTACCAAAAAATAAAAATAAAAAAGAATTAAAATCCTGGGAGTGGAATTATAAAGGCCAGAGATACATTCAGAGCATTTCTCTAGCATTATCAATCATCTTCCCAAAAACGTGTAGCAATTTTACATTACCCGGCCAAGTATCTTTTCCAAGACTGGGTAACTTATTATTTCATATTTTTCACAGTTCATAGTTTAAAAAATAGTACTTGACCATGTCTATTTTTATTTCTTGGTCACTATTTTTTTTTTTTTTTTAGTACTAGAGGTTGAACCCAGAGGCATTCTACCTCTGAGCTACACCTCCAGCCCTATTTTAATTTGAAACAGGGTCTTGCTAAGTTGAGGAGGCTGGCCTTGAACCTGCAATCCTCCTGTCTCAACCTCCCAAGTCCTGGGATTACAGGTGTGCACCTCCTGCTCCTTTCCTTTTTTTTTTTAATAAAGATTAATTGTCTGTTTATGTCCTTTGCTTATTTTTCTATTAAAGTTCTCATCATCTTTCTTATTGATTCTTATAATTTCATATAAGAATAGTAACCCTTTGTTGGTTAACATATTGCAAGCATTTCCCCCTAATTTGTTACTTGCTTTTAATTTTAGTTATGTCGTTTAGGGACCCAGAGATGTTTTAAAATTTCATGCAGTCAAACTTGTCTATGTTTTCCTTTATGGGTTCTATATTTGGTGTTATAGTTGAAAAGACTTTTCCAAACCCATGATTGTATGTTTTTGTTAAGGTCATTGATGATTTTATTATTTTTTACATTTAACTCTAATCCTTTGGTAATTTTTTTAAATATAATGAATGTGGTGGAGTTTAGCTTCATTTTTCTGCTAAATATTATTCAATGATCACAGTACCTTTTGTTGAATGGTACTCTTCATTGATTTTATTTATTTATTTACTTATTTATTTATTTACATATGTATGTATATATGTATGTATTTGTTTGTTTATGGCATTGAGGATTGAACCCAGGGGCATTCTACTTCTAAACTATACCCTCAGCACCATTTTATTTTTTATTTTGAAACAGGGTCTCACTAAGTTGTTGAGACTAACTTCAAATCATCTCTGATCCGCCTGCCTCAGCCTCCCAAGTACTGGGATGATAGGCGTGCTCCACCATGCCAGGCTCTCTCTGGCCTTTTATAAGGGCACGAATCCTCTTTGTGAAGATTACTTCCCAAAGGCTCCATCTTCAAATAGCATAGCACTGGGATGAGGGTTGGGACATGTTGATCGGGCTGGGGTGCACCAACACTCAGTACGTTGCACAGAACATACCTGAACTCTACCCCCTCCATACACCTTCCCTGCTCTCTCCTACCTCTGACTCTCTAACAGATGCCAAGTGGTGATGGCCAACCCCTGCTAATAACAAGCTCAGAATGAATGGCCTGTTTCCATGTGGGTCGTCTTTGTTTACTTATACAATATTCTTGGGTTTTAAAGATAGCGATTATGTCAACTGCAATTCAGATTTTGCTCCTTTCTGATAACTGTACATTTGTCAAATTATGATCTGATAGATGTGCATCTATACCTCTAATCTGATAGCTATACATTTATATTTCTGATACATTTATATTTCTTATTGCTGAGGATTGAACTGATCACAACGAGGCTATACAATAGTGGCAGTCTGTATCTCCTTCTCTTACTCCAAAGTTTTTTCTTTGTTTTTTTGGTACTGGGTATTGAACCCAGGGGCATTCTACCTCCAAGCTACACTCCCAGTTCTTTTTAGTTTTTATTTTGAAACAGGATATCTCTAAGTTGCTGAGGCTGGACTTGAAGCTGAGATCCTCCTGTCTCAGCCACCCAAGTACTGGGATGAGAGGTGTGTGCCACTGTACCTGACTTAAAGTTTTCCTTTAAATACAATATTTCCTATAGGCTCAAGGTGCATATTCCTTCTCATATTAAATAAGTATATTTTCATCTCCAGATTATTTAGGTGTTTCTTTTTTAATATAAGAAAAGTATGTTCTTACTGTCAATTGATTTAATCTTCTTCTTATGGATAATATCATATTAATAGAAATTCTAATTTTGGCACTTGTATTCTTATAAAAACAAACCTACTTGATCACAGTGCATTATTTTTTTCTCACACTGCTGCGTTTAATTGACTAATATTTTATTCAGAATTTTTGCATCTATATTCATAAGTCAGGTTGGTCTGTAATTTTCTCTCTGGGATGCTATTTTAGTCAGATTTATGAGTTGGGAGTCTATTTCATCTACTATTTAGATTATAGACTGTCTTTTTTGTTAGCATTAACGACTGGCTGTTGATTTGAACGATAGCTATCTATCTATCTAGACTTTCTTCTTTTGTGTGTGTGTGGAACTGGGGATTGAACCCAGGGGCATTCTACCTCTGAGCTACACCCCCAGCCCTATTTTATTTTCATTTTGAAACAGGGTCTTACTAGGTTGATGAGAGTCTCATTACTTGCTAAGGCTGTCCTCGAACCTATGATCCTCCTCTCTCAGCCTCCCTAGTACTGGGATTACAAGCGTGTACCACCACAACGTGCTTTAGACCTTCTATCTTTGGACGATGCAGTGTGTGTGTGTGTGTGTGTGTGTGTGTGTGTGTGTGTGTGTGTGTTACTGGGGATGGAACCCAGGGGCAATCTACCTCCAGGCTACACCCCCAGCCCTATTTTATTTTTTATTTGGAAACAGGGTCTCACTAAGTTGCCGAGAGCCTCACTGAGTTGCTAAGGCTGGCCTTGAACCTGCGGTCCTCCTGTCTCAGCCTCCCAAGTACTTGGATCACAAGCGTGCGCCACCACGCCTGGCTTGGGGGATGCAATTTCTTGGCAATGGTTTCCAATTTTTTCACATGTGTTAGTCTTTTCAGCCCTCTACATTCTGTTTAATCGGTTCTGATCATTTGTGTTTGCCGCTTTTGTTTTTTTGATATTTATTTAATGGACAGTTTGTATTTGCCCCAGAGATAAGGATTTGAGTGCCAGGGATTTATTTGGTTGGTGCAGGAGGGGCGCCAGGCAGGCGGGTGGCCCTGGGACAGGACTGGGAGTGTCTGGGTATTGGGGTGCTCCGGAGGACGCCACGTGCTCCATAGGCCCACCACGGATGGTTGCTGCTTTAAGGCAGCTCCCTGAAAACTATTCCGTGGTTCCAGCCACGGAAGGTCGCTGCCCAGACAGCTTCCTGAAAACTATTCCGTGGTTCCTGCCATGGAAGGTCGCTGCCCAGACAACTTCCTGAAAATTGTTCTGCGGTTCCAGCCATGGAAGGTCACTGCACCAGACAGCTTCTTGATCAATAGTCTTCTCGCACAAAAATGACACGAAGTCTGACATAATAATTTGCAGAATAATTACATTTAATAATTGGGGGATGGGGAGGAGATAGAGATGACAAATTCTCCTGCCTTATGTAGTCAAGGCCTTTCTTATATAGAGGTTCAAACAAAGCAAACGGGAAGAAGATCACAAGTTAAGACCAGTGGAAGCCAGGGAGAATGGGACTTAGAAGGGACTCCAGACAAAGAAGGAGAAAACTTTAATTGAGCAAAGAAGGCGATCTAACTGAGGGAAATACACCAATGCACACGATGTATATACGATGTATATACGTAAACTTATCAGAGTTGATCACTATGCTGAGCACGGAAAGGAGGGAAGAGGGAGGGAATGGGGTGGGATTTGAGGGAGGGTGAAATGAGCAATGTGTGCCTGCATGCTCCTGATACCCTGACACTTACCAAAATGTATAACTACAATGCACCAATAAATGTAATAAAAAATAAATGAATAAATAAATAAATGCTGTCTCCTTAAGGAATGACATAAAAAAAAAACCACCAAAAGTTAAGACCAGGGAGTGGCAAACACACACAAGTTAAGACTAGGGAGTGGCAAGGTGGATGTTTCAAGGAGAATGGAGGTCATCGAAGTCCACCTTTCGGTCCCATCCAGTCCAAGGACGCTTGTCCGCGTGCTGACAGTTTCGACTTAGCATGTACTGTGCACATGATTAAGCTGGTCCCAAATGGTGACCTCATTGCGTGGGCTAAGATGGCTCCCACCACCTGGGGAGTGGGGTCATGCCTCAGAGGGGTCTTTGCAGGGCATGGGGAGTTATTTTTACACCCCTTTCTGATGTCACTGGCTGACAGGTACTGAGTGTGGAGGTAGAGCGGGGAGGGGTGGCAGGGAGTTAGTTCCCTGGCACTTGTAGGCTGACCTGGGTACAGGCACAGGCCCCCCGCGGCCTCAGAACAAGCTGTCAGGCAAAGAAACACAGATACGGACGCTGGAATCCTTTTGGTTTGTTTGTTGGTTGGTACTGGGGATTGAACCCATGTGGGTTCTACTGCTGAGCTACACCTCCCGCCCAGCCCTTTTTTATTTTTTATTTTGAAACAGTGTCTCACTAAGCTGCTCAGGCTGGCATGGAACCTGTGATCCTCCTGTCTCAGCCTCCCAAGTACTGGGATTATAGGTGTGCACCACACGCCTGGTTCCTGGGATCCTTTTGGAAGACAGCCAAGTGATGGCGCTCTGGCCAGCGGGAGGGTTGGACAGCTTGACCACACACCCTCTGGGGTCTGCATGTGAGTCCTACTTCTTCATGGATTTCAATTAGTTTTATTAACTTTATTCATGTATTTCTGCCTCTATCCATGTATTTATTTATTTATAGTACTGGGGACTGAACCCAGGGGCACTCAACCTCCAAGCTACACCCTCAGCCCTATTTTTTAGTTTTATTTATTTGTTTGTTTGTGGTACTGGGGATTGAACCCAGGGGCATTCTACCTCCAAGCTACACCCCCAGCCCTATTTTTCATTCTTTATTTTGAAACAAGTTCTCGCTAAGTTGTGGAGGGCCTCACTAAGTAGCTGAGGCTGGCCGCGAACCTGGATCCTTTGGTCAGCCTCCCAAGTACTGGGATTACAAACGTGTGCCACCACGCCTGGCTCTGATTTTATTTCTTATTTTGAAACAGGGTCTCACTAAGTTGCTGAGGCTGGCTTCAAACTTGTGATCCTCCTGTCTCAGCCTCCCAAGTACTAGGATTACAAGCGTGTGCCACCACGCCCGGTTTATTTTTATTTGGAAACAGGGTGTCGTGAGGTTGATGAGAGTCACACTCCTTGCTGAGGCTGTCCTCGAACCTCCGATCCTCCTGTCTCAGCCTCCCAAGTACTGGGATTACAGGCGTGCGCCACGCCCGGCTTTTCTTCCTCTGGTTAAGCTCACTCTAACGAGCCTCCTGTCAGCTGCCGGAGCTAAGTGCTTACTTCGGGGAGCTAGCGCCATTCCTTCTGATTTTATAACACAGCTGAAGCAGCTTGGGTGGTTTCTGAGGGATGACTGAGAAGCGGCCTGCAAGAGGCTTGTCCCGGCGCCTGGCACCCCGAGCTCTCCACCAATGTTAATTACTATTTTGATTGAACACTTTGAAGTTGCTTCCGATGATTGCTTTGGCTTCTCCTCTTGATGTTGGTAGGTGGTATTTCCCTTATCATTGTTGTCCAAGGGTTCTGTAAATTG
Organism: Glis glis; assembly: GCA_004027185.1. Classification (NCBI taxonomy): domain Eukaryota; kingdom Metazoa; phylum Chordata; class Mammalia; order Rodentia; family Gliridae; genus Glis; species Glis glis. Next base: position 11,635 of record PVJS01020665.1, on the reverse strand, counting down.
CAGTTTTTGGCTTCCTTTTTGATCCAGGGATTATTTTGAAGAGTGTTTTCAAACTGAGTAGTTGAACATATTTTGTTTATACATTTTTTTTCAATCTCTAGATTCACCATATTGTGGTATACAGTGTAGTCATGTGTAACTTCTGGATTTGGAATTTAAGGTTTTTTGATGGTTGATGATGTAATCAGTGTGTGTGTGTGTGTGTGTGAGACTGAGGATTGAACCCAGGGGCAGTCTACCTCTGAGCTACACCCCCAGCCCTGTTTATTTTTTTATTCTTTTTTTCCTTTTTGCAGTACTGGGGATTGAACCCAGGGGCATTCCACTCCAAGCTACACCCCCAGCCCTATTTTTTTTTTTATTCTTTATTTTGAAACAGGGTCTCACTAAGTTGCAGAGGGCCTCGTTAAGTAGTTGAGGCTGGCCGCGAACCCGGATCCTCCGGTCTCAGTCTCCCAAGTACTGGGATTACAAGCATGCGCCACCACGCCTGGCTTTATTCTTAAACAGGGTCTTCCTAAATTGCTGAGCTTCTCAATAAGTTGCTTGGACTGGCCTTGGACTTGCCATCCTCTTGTGTCAGCCTCACAAATCCTGGGATTACAGGCGTGCACCTCCATGCCCGGCTCATGTGGCTTCTTGAGTCCTGTACGCCATTCTAGCAAATTATTCAACCTCAGATGGGAAGGGCAGAGGAAGCCACCCCTTTGTAGACAACTCAGACACAAGTGTGGGACATGATACTTGTGATGGTGTCTGAAGGGGGGGCAGTCTTGTGGGACTGAGTCCTTAACCCTGGGGAGTCTGATGGTGAACTCTAGGTAGTTCATGTCAGAATTGAATTAAATGATAGGATGCAGCTGGATGTGATGGCACACACCTATAATCCCAGTACTTGGGAGGCTGAGACAGAGGATCACAGATTCATGGCCAGCCTCAACAACTTTGTGAGGCCCTCTGCAACTTAGCGAGACCCTGTTTCAAAATAAGAAATAAAATACGGTTGGGGGGTGTAGCTCAGAGGTAGAATGCCCCGGGGTTCAATCGCTAGTACCACAAAATAAATAAACAAACAAACAAATTATAGGATGCCCAATTGGTGTAGGAGACTTGGAGAAGTGTGTGGAAACCCCTCTCACTTAGAAAACATGAAGATCAGCTGCACCTGGTGGTGCATGCCCATAATCCCAATACTTGGGAGGCTGAGACAGGAGGATCACAGGTTTGAGGCCAGCCTCAGCAACTTAATGAGACCCTTGGCAACTTAGTGAGGCCCTGTTTCTAAATAAAAAATAACAAATAAATAAAAAGGGCTAGCTAGGGGTATAGCTTAAAGGTAGAATGCCCCTGAGTCCCATCCCCAGTACCAATAGTAATAATAATAATAATAATAATAATAATAAAGCGCACCCTTGACTGGCAGTTTCCGTGGGACAGGAGTCCCCGTAGCTCTGCAAGGGCTTCTCTGCTACGACGCTCAGCAGGCAAGGTTCCAACTGGTCTTGTTCCCATCTGGAGGCTGCACTGGGGAAATCTGCTTCCCAACTCACTCGGCGGTGATGTCTGTCTGGCAGTGACGTCTGTCCGTCCGCCCATCCTCTGGAGGCTCCTCCCAGGTCTTCTGTGCCCGGGGACCTCCTCCAAATGGCTGCCTCTGTGTGCAGTGGGTTAGCAGGGAGACACTCTCTGACCTCAGAGAGGGCTGGTTCCTCTTTTCAGGAGTTTCACCTGATTAAGTCAGGTCAGACCCGGGCCATCTTCCTCTTCATGAACTCGGCCACCCGCTCTGGGACGTGAGTCACTTCTGCAAGGGTCCTTCCCCTCTGCCACACTCAGCAGTCAGGATCTAATCATTGCCCTGACATTCTTGGATCTCCTACTGGGCGGCCACCTTCCTTCTCTGATTCTGACACTTTGCTAAGTTCTCATTCCAGAGTGTGTGTGTGTGTGTGTGTGTGTGTGTGTGTGTGTGTGTGTTGGATTGAACCCATGGGTGATCCTCCTGCCTCAGTCTCCCAAAGTATTGGAACTACAGGCGCACACCACGACGCCTGGCTCCCATGCCTGTCTCGTCCTGCAGGGCTTGACTGTCTGGGGAAAAAACTGATTAATGCAACTGTGCATCCCCCAGTTTGACCCAGCACGAGGCCTTACGTACAGCAGAATTAGATACATCTCTATTGAGTAGAGCTGGAGCAGAAAAGATTGCCTCTGTTATTTTTCTGTAGGTCATTCATGGTGAAGAGGGCCGTAAGGTCTCTTCCAGTCAAGGAATTCGTTTGGGCTCTCAGACCTTTTTTTTTTTAATTTTTTTTTTTTTTTTTGCAGTACTGGGGATTGAACCCAGGGGCATTCTACCTCCGAGCTACACCCCCAGCCTTATTTTTTATTCTTTATTTTGAAACAGGGTCTCACTAAGTTGCAGAGGGCCTCACTAAGTAGCTGAGGCTGGCCACAAACCTGTGATCCTCCAGTCTCAGCCTCCCAAGTACTGGGATTACAAGCATGCGCCACCATGCCCGGCATACCTCGACTCTTAGACTCTTAACTCCTGCCTTTTGAAGCTCAGATTGATTTAAAGTGCTTTGCTATAAATGCTTAAGTTTGCATATTTACAACCCCCCCCCCCAAAAAAAACCCCAAAACGAGCTCACAGCTTCCTTTAAGCCTGCTTACCAGAGGAGATTTACATTTTTTTCTGACGTCTTATAACAGTTTCTAAACACAGATAGGATGTGGCTTCATCTTATCTTCCTAGCGGTATTTGCATATTAAAAGAAGAACTTGGGGAAGGTAGTCACAGCCTAAAAGAAACCCCCAGAAATTCATGTAGAGGAAGGGGTTGAGATCCAGAAGGGCTTTTCTAGAACAGTCAACCATGCCAGCCAGCAGGGAGCCCCCACTCCTGCTGGCTTGTTACCGGGTGTTAGGACTTCCCCCTACCCACACCAGTTTAGCAGTTTTCCACTCCTAGCTGTGCAAAGTGAAGCTGTTCTTGTTGGTTCACACCTGTAATCCCAGTACTTGGGAAGCTGAGACAGGAGGAGGCAGATGCTAGGCCAGTGTGTGGTAACTTAGCAAGACTTTATTTCAAAATAAAAAATAAAACAGGGCTGGGAGTATAGCTCAGATAGAATGCCCGTTGGTTTCAATCCCTACTACTACACACACACAAAATATATTTCTGCAGTCAGCTTGGGGGGGAAGATGATGTAGTGTGGGAAAAGCCACCCTTCCAGCAAGAAGAGATCGCTAGTTATTGCTCAGTCCACTTCATTACAAGGAAATTCTATTTGGTTGTCTCTCGGTATCCATAAGGGACTGGTTCTAGAACCCTCTGTGGATACCAAAAATCTGCAGACACTCAAATTCTTATATAAAATGCCATAACATTTGCATATAACCTATGCATATATATCCTCCCACATACTTTAAATCATCTCTACATTACTTACAATACCTAATATGGTTGCGTAGTAAAGAGTTAACCTTGTCAACAGACAGGTCTAGCCTTTGCCCTCGGCTGCTGGCACGGATCTAGGCCCTTGAAAGGAGTGTCTGTTTGCCTAGCCACCAGACAGCTCAGGAATGTGATTTATGATGAAGGCTTTGAGCCAAGCAGTATTATCTCCACCTCTGGAGACCTTTGGAAGGGCTGGACACTCAAGGTTAGCCATGTGGGCAGTGTGTGACCCAGCCCCAGCAAAAGCGCCAAGGCTGTGAGACTCCACAGCTGGTACCACTGTATACCGTCTCCCTTCGATGCTGGGGGTGTGCTGGGTACTTCTCTGGACTCCTGTGCGCCTTTTCTGATTTTAATCTGTATACTTTCCCTGTAATAAACTATAACCACAAATATAATAGCTTTGAGTGTATTCTGAGTCTTTCTAGCAAACTTTGGAAACTGGTTTCTGGAATCTTTTGGACTTGCAATTGGTATCAGAAATAGAGCAGTCTTTTGTGGACTGCAGTTTCTCTCTTTCTTCTTCCTTCCTTCCTTCCTTTCTTTCTTTCTTTCTTTCTTTCTTTCTTTCTTTCTTTCTCTCTCTCTCTCTCTCTCTCTCTCTCTCTCTCTCTCTTTCTGTCTTTCTTTCTTTCTTTCTTGTTTTTTTTTGTGGCACTGGGGATTGAACCCAGGGCATTCTAAGCTATACCCCCCAACCCTATTTTATTCTTTTATCTTTTTTTTTTTGCGGTACCGGGGATTGAACCCAGAGGTGTTCTACCTCCGCGCTACACCCCCGGCCCTATTTTTTTATACTTTATTTTGAAACCGGGTCTCACGAAGTTGTGGAGGGCCTCACTAAGTAGAGAAAGAGAGAGACAGGGAGCAAGAGAGAGAGCTGAGGCTGACCGTGAACCCGAATCCTCCTGTCTCCGCCTCCCAAAGTACTGGGATTACAAGTGTGCGCCACCACGCCTGGCTATTCTTTTATCTTGAAACAGGGTCTAAGTTGCTGAGAGCCTCACAAAGTTGCTGAGGCTGGCTGCTAACCTGTGATCCTCCTGTCTCAGTCTCCCAAGTACTGAGATTATAAGCGTGCACCACCATGCCTGGGTGTGTACTGTGTTTTCTTGAACTAGAAACTTGGCTAAACTCTCACGCGTGTGTCTTACAAATTCATCTGTACAAATTGTGGCAAGATAAAATCCCTATCAGTTGGGAAACTGAGGTTAGAAGAGAATCGAGTAGAAAAATAAGCTACAATAAGGAACAAGGTCAGTATCCAAACGACACGCTTTAGTGTTCTATCCCTAGACGTGGGAGGGCTACAAATGTGTCTGCTTTTTGTGTGAGTGTGTGTGTGTGTGTGTGTGTGTGTGTGTGTGGTACTGAGAATTGAACCCAGGAGCATTCTACCTCTGAGCTACACTCCCAGCCCTATTTTATTATTTTATTTTGAAACGGGGTCTCATTAAATTGTGCAGGACCTTGCTAAGTTGCTGAGGCTGGCCTCGAACCTGCAATCCTCCTGTCTCAGTCTCCCAAGTATGTCTGTGCTTTTTAGCAGCAACTGCATTTTTTCTCAAGAGGATATTGTGTTATGATAATGAACAACATTTTTTTTCTTTTGGTACTGAGGATTGAACCCAGGGGCATTGTACTTCTGAGCTATATCCCCAGCCCTTTTTATTTTGAAACAGGGTCTCCCTAAGATGCTGAGAGTATTGTTAAGTTGTTGAGGCTGGCCTCAAACCTGTGATCCTCCTATCCTCCTGTCTCAGCCTCCCAAGTACTGGGATTACAGGCATGTGCCACCATGCCCAGCTGAATATCATCTTTTAAAAAATAGCTTTTATTGGTTCATTGTAATTGTTTCATCACAGTGATACATTTATACATGCACATAACATTAATTGGTCTGCTTCTTTCCCCAAACCTCCCCTTTCCCTTCCCTCTTCCTTGCCCATGCCTGCTGGTGAGATCCCCAGTGACATGTTCACTTATGTAACAACCCAGGTATCCGTCAATAGATGTCTGAATAAAGAAAATGGGGCACATTGCCAGGCATGGTGGCGCACACTTGTAATCCCAGTACTTGGGAGGCTGAGACTGGAGGATCGCAGGTTTGCGGCCAGCCTCAGCTATTTAGTGAAGTCCTCTGCAACTTAGTGAGACCCTTTTTCAAAATAAAGAATAAAAAAGCCGGGCGTGGTGGCACACGCTTGTAATCCCAGTACCTTGGGAGGTGGAGACCGGAGGATCTGGGTTCGCGGCCAGCCTCAGCTCTCTCTCTCTCTCTACTTAGTGAGGCCCTCCGCAACTTCGTGAGACCTGGTTTCAAAATAAAGTATAAAAACAATAGGGCCGGGGGTGTACCACGGAGGTAGAATGCCCCTGGTTTCAATCCCCGGTACTGCAAAAAAGAAAAAAAAAAGAATAAAAAATAGGGCTGGGGGTGTAACTCAGAGGTAGAACGCCCCTGGGTTCAATCCCCAGTACTGCAAAAAATAAATAAATAAATAAATAAATAGCCGGGCGTGGTGGCGCACGCTTGTAATCTCAGTACTTGGGAGGCGGAGACCGGAGGATCTGGGTTCGCGGCCAGCTTCAGCTACTTAGTGAGGCCTCTGCAACTTAGCAAGACCCGGTTTCAAAATAAAGGATAAAAAATAGGGCCCGGGGTGTAGCTCGGAGGTAGAATGCCCCTGCTTTCAATCCCCAGTACTGCAAATAAATAAATAAATAAATTAATTAATTAAATAAAATAAAATGTTGCACATACACATGATGGAGTTTTACGCAGCAATGAAGAAGAATAAAATTACGTTGTTTGCAGGGAAATGGATGGAACCGGAGAGCATCATGCTGGGGTCAGCCAGACTCAGAAAGTCGAGGGTCATGTGTTTTCTCTCATACATGGTAGCTAGAGAGAAAAAAAGGAAAGAAAAGGGATTTCATGGGCTTTAGGAGAGAGGCCAGTTGAGTGGTGGAAAGGGTTGGGGGAGGGAGGCCGGGAGGCCCAGGAAGGAACCAGAGCTAAGGGTGAGCAGCACCCTCCCTCGCGTCTTCCCTCACTCCCGGCTTCACGACACCCTTCCGCGAGGCCTTGGGCACCACAGCAAAGCTTCCAGAGGGTGGGTCTGCGTGGCCCCTGGTTTTATCTCTTATCATCCAGCTTGCTCCAGGGTAGTGATTCACGGGGGGTCATCCCCCCAACTTTAGAGGGCCTCTACTACAGTGAGCCCTGATTACTTACAGGAATATATGGCATTCTCTTGTGGCTTTAAGGCCATAAAAAGGGCAACAAACAGAATTTTAAGGGATTTTGAGTGGGGCAGGGGAGTTTAAGGGAAGCCTCCCCTGCCCCATAAATATTTTCTTTTCTTTTTTCAGAACTGGGGATCGAACCCAGGGGCATTCTACCTCCGAGCTACACCCCCAGCCCTATTTTTTATTCTTTATTTTGAAACAGGGTCTCGCTAAATTGCGGAGGGCCTCACTAAGTAGCTGAGGCTGGCTGTAAATCTGCGATCCTCTGGTCTCAGCCTCCCAAAGTACTGGGATGACAAGCATGCGCCACCATGCCCGGCTCCATAAATATTTTCAAAAACCCAATAGAAGCCGGGCGTGGTGGTGCACGATTGTCATCCCAGTACTTAGGAGGCTGAGACAGGAGGATTGCAGGTTCGAGGCCAGCCTCAGTAAGTAGTGAGACTCTCAGCAATCTAGCGAGACCCAGTTTCAAAATAAAAATTAAAAAAATAAGGTTGGGGGTATAGCTTGGAGGTAGAATGCCCCCGGGTTCCATCCCCTGTACCACAAAAACAAAACAACAACAACAAAAAGCCCATAGGTAAACGGGTGACCACCCAGCCCTCTTGGTTGGAATGAAGGTGGAAGTCCTGGAATTCCAGGTGCTGCGGCTGTCGTCCCTCTGCACACTGACGGTGCTCCACAGAGCTCTCAGTGCCCGGCTTGCTGCGGGTTTCCCGGCGGCGCCGAGCTGGTGTGTGCTCTTCCGCTGCCACAGGGGCCCTCCAGCTGTCATCGTGTCGTGCTTCTGCTAATATTCCCACTCAAGGAAAATTCCAAGGGCTTCCCCCGCCATGGTACCGGGCATTGAACCCAGGGGCATTCTACCTCGGAGCTATACCCCCAGCCCTATTCTTTTTTTTTTTTTTTTTTTTTTTTTTGCGGACCGGGGATTGAACCCAGAGGGGTTCTACCTCCGCGCTACATCCCCAGCCCTATTTTTTTTATGCTTTATTTTGAAACCGGGTCTCACGAAGTTACAGAGGGCCTCACTAGCTAGAGAGAGAGAGAGAGAGAGAGACAGGGGGAGAGAGAGAGAGAGAGACAGAGAGACAGAGAACGCGCGCGTGCACGCTGAGGCTGGCCGCGAACCCGGATCCTCCGGTCTCTGCCTCCCAAAGTACTGGGATTACAAGCGTGCGCCACCACGCCTGGCTCCCCCAGCCCTATTCATTTATTTATTTATTTAAACAGGTCTTGCCACGTTGCTGAGGCTGTCCTCGAGCCTGTGATCCTCCTGTCTCAGCCTCCCAAGGTAAGCACCCACACCTGGCTGCATCAATATTTTTTAAAGTTCAGCAACCACCTCTGTTAGGGGATGGATTGGACCGTGCAGCCTTAAGGTAACACTCCATCAGTGAACTTTTGAAAAGTAAAGAATTAGGGACTGGACCCAGCTCCTTCTCCCCCACCCCCCCACGGTCATTGCAAATTAGCCACCCTAGTGCTAGAAATTGCCGATCCTTGGAAACTCTTCCTCCATCTCTTCTTCCCCTGCCCACAGAGTTGGGGTGGTGCCCCAAATCCTCCACTTCTCCTTCTGTTTCTCTGTTTCCTCTTCTAGTAGCTTGGGGGAGGATCCTCAAGGCCTTCCCCTTTTGTTAGCTTTTCTGTAGAGGGGAGAAAATCTCTCTGTCACTGGTGTGCTGTCAACCAGGCGGCTCTCCCTCCAGAGAAGGACAGCCGCTCAGACCCGGTACGGCCTGTCTCTCAGTCTGCTGGCCCCAACTCCAAGTCACCTTCTGTGGCCCATGGTCAGGCTCCCAGACGGCTCCTTCCTCCCCTGGGAAGAAGGATTATCCAGAGAGCAGATTGCCTGGGGTGTCAGGAAGCCATCATGAGTGACAAGATCTTTGGGGACCTTGACAGGGAAGACAGAGCATATTGTGTGTGATAATAAAAGAGCGGCAGCCTTTATCAAGAAAGTATTTAAGGAAGCCAGGCATGGCAGTGCATGTCTATAATCCCAGTACTGGGAGGCTGAGACAGGAGTATCGCAGGTTCAAGACCAGCCTCAGTCACTTAGTGAGACCCTCAGCAACTGAGACACTGTTTCAAAATTTAAAATTTATACACACGCTTGTAATCCCAGTACTTGGGAGGCTGAGGCAGGAGGATGGCAGGTTTGAGGTCAGCCTCAGCAAGTTGTGAGACTCTCATCAACCTAGTGAGACCCTGTTTCAAAATAAAAATAAGCCGGGCATGGTGGTGTACATTTGTAATCCCAGTACTTGGGAGGCTGAGACCGGAGGATCCGGGTTCGCGGCCAGCCTCAGCTACTTAGTGAGGCCCTCTGCAACTTAGTGAGACCCTGTTTCCAAATAAAAAAATAAAATAGAGCCAGGCATGGTGGCGCACGCTTGTAATCCCAGTACTTGGGAGGCTGAGATAGGAGGATTGCAGATTCAAAGCCAGCCTCAGCTACTTAGTGAGGCCCTCCAAAACCTAGTGAGACCCTGTTTCCAAATAAGATATGAAATCAGGCTGGGGGTGTAGCTTGGAGGTAGAATGCCTCTGGGTTCAATCCCCAGTACCAAAAATAAATAAATAAATAAATAAATAAATAAATAAATAAATATAAAAAATAAAATAGGACTGGGGGTGTAGCCCAGAGGTAGAATGCTCCTAGGTTCAATCTTCAGTACCCAAAACAAACAAACAAATAAGAAAAAACTTTTAGCCAGGTGTGGTGGCGCATGCTTGTGATCCCAGAACTTGGGAGGCTGAGACAGGAGGATCCAGGTTCGAGGCCAGCCTCAGCTACTTAGTGAGGCCTTCCGCAACTTAGCGAGACCCGGTTTCAAAATAAAGTACATAAAATAGGGCCGGGGGTGTAGCCCGGAGGTAGAATGCCCCTGGGTTCAATCCCCAGTACTGCAAAAAAAAGAAAAAAACTTTTTACAAAGGGCTGGATGTTGAATGCCCTTGGATTCAACCACCAGTGCTGCACAAAGCGGGGGGGGGGGAAGTGATAGACAGAAATGGAGCTGCATTCGGATCGCAGACCGTGAGCTGGCATGAGAATTAGACTTGGGGATCATGCTCTGGGAAGACACTTCCTGGAGGGCGTAGTGTAGGCTGGAGGTCTTCCCGACGGGCTAACCTGACTGCTTATGAGTCCTTATGGAGACAGGTGTGATAAACCCGATATGAGCATCCTCACTGGTACAGCCCTGAAGTTGCCCGGGGCTCTCCCTCAAGAGAAAACTTACCCATAGCTGAACAGACAGCCTTCTGCCGCAGCACGGTCCGACTCCACACTCCTCCCGGGCGGCCCCGGCCAAACTATGGAACCAACCCTGGGGGGTGCCAGTAGATGAATGAATAAAGAAAATGTATATACACACAGTGGAATTCTACTCAGCCATGAAAAAGGACAAGCTTATGTCATCTGCAGGAAAATGGATGGAACTGGAGAATATTAAAAGTGAGATCAGAGCCGGGCGTGGTGGCGCACACTTGTAATCCCAGTACGTGGGAGGCTGAGACTGGAGGATCTGGGTTCATGGCCAGCCTCAGCTACTTAGTGAGGCTCTCCGCAACTTAGTGAGACCCTGTTTACAAATAAAGAATAAAAAATAGGGCTGGGGGCGTAGTTCGGAGGTAGAATGCTCCTGGGTTCAACCCTAGTATTGCAAAAAAAAAAAAAAAAACCGACAAAAGTGAGATCAGTCAGTGTCAGAAAGTCAAGGGTTGTATGTTTTCTCTCATACATGGAAGCTACAGAGACATGGGAAGCAAAAAGACTTTAGTGTGGAGACACACTTGTAAGAGTGGAAGGGAGTTGGGGAGGGGACAAAGGAGGATCAAGGAAGGGGACAGTTCAAATAACGCTATGCCAGTGTGTGAAGGTTTTACTACCGATTTCAATCGCATGTACGGGGAGGGGAGGGAAGAGCGGGCTGCGATGTGGAAGGAGACACACCGAAAGCTGTGTGTCTGGATGTGTATCACACAGAGCCCCACTATGATGTATAATCACAATGCACTCATAAGCTTGTTTTTTTTAAAGAGTTGGGGCATGTGCGTAGGGGGTCTCGGGGTACGGAAGGCAGGGGTCTGGAAAGTTTTCCTTCAGAAGTGGATTTGATCTGAGTTTGGTGAGTCAGTGGACCCGTCGTCTGGGCCATCAGGCTCAGAGAAAGAGCCCTTCCTTCCCACCAAGGCAGGGAGGGGCTTGGTAAGATGAAGGAAGTCGGGCGAGGATTATTCTTGGGACTGCTGAGCAGTCACTTTGTCTCCAGGCTCCTCCGTGGCCTGGGGTGCAGCCACGTCACCCTTCTCTGGCCGGGGCTGCTGACATGGGGGCCCTGCTTTGGTTTCTCCTTCTCCTGCTCCGGAATGGTGAGTCTGCCCACTCCGCACGGCCGGCCCTTCCCCTTCAGTCCTCCTCCTCTGCCAGGCCTTGGGCTTGCAAGAGGAAGATGTTTTCCTGGGGCTGGAGTCCAAGGGACAGGGTGTGGCTTCAGGGCAGGATCAAGAGAGAAGGACATGGGGAGATGGAAGGGGAGCCGGCCTGGGGTGTCAAGGAGAAGGTAAAATTGGAAAGCAAAGAGACAGTCAGGAGCCAAGCCCTGGTATGTGCTCAGCTCAGGTGCAGTGAAGTCTAGAGCCAGCAGACGTGGCTGGAGGACAGGACTGAGTGAAATAGCCCCAGTTGGCCGGGCGTGGTGGCGCACGCTTGTGATCCCAGTACTTTGGGAGGCGGAGACCGGAGAATCCGGGTTCGCGGCCAGCCTCAGCTCTCTCTCCCTCTCTCTCTCTCTCCCTGTCTCTCTCTCTCTCTCTCTCTCTCCCTGTCTCTCTCTCTCTCTCTCCTTAGTGAGGCCCTCCGCAACTTCGTGAGACCTGGTTTCAAAATAAAAAGTATAAAAAATA